>JAGDQP010004285.1:42223-86394 GCA_022664845.1 Lepisma saccharinum
CAGGAGGAACGGCACTAATCAAGGAACTACATAAATTGATAAGTGCTATATGGAGAAAGGAGGAGCTCCCAAAGGAATGGAAAACATCAATAATTGTTCCGATTTACAAAAAAGGAGATAAGTCGGACTGCAATAATTACCGCGGAATCTCGTTACTGGCAACCTGTTACAAGGTATTAAGTAATATTCTATTAACACGCCTAAGTGTATACGTAGATGAAATAATTGGAGATCACCAATGTGGATTTAGAATAAAAAGATCTACGTTGGACCAGATTTTTGCCTTGAGACAAATTTTGAAGAAGAAATGGGAATACAGTAAGACGGTTCATCAGCTATTCATTGATTTTAAGAAAGCATATGATTATATCAAAAGGGAAAAGTTATACACTATCCTGATACGATTTGGAATTCCGAAAAAAATGGTTCAACTAGTGAAGATGTGTCTCAGCGACCCCATAAGCAGAGTACGGATAGGTAATAATATGTCAGATAGTTTCAAGATTCGCAACGGATTGAAACAAGGCGATGCCTTGTCCCCACTACTGTTTTACTTTGCGTTAGAATATGCGATTTTAAAAATTAAAGGGGACGAAAAGGGACTATCATTGAATGGTTTGAATCAACTGTTTCTATACGCGGATGATGTAGATTTAATAGGGTACGGTATAGATGCACTACAAAGCAACACCGATGTCTTAGTAGAAGCGTGCGATGAGATAGGTCTACAGGTAAACATAAACAAAACAAAATACATGATAACAAGCCGAAACACAGGGAATGAAGGAAATAAAAACATAAGAATTAGGGATGAGGTCATAGAGAAAGTAAACAAAATTTAAATACTTGGGAGCATACGTAACAAGCAAAAATGAGGTCACGGAAGAAATAAACATTCGCTTAGTATCGGGGAACACATGTTTCTATTCAGTCCAAAAACTTCTAACATCGCGATTAATATCAAGGAAATTGAAATTAAAAATATACAAAACGATTATTCTGCCGGTAATACTTTACGGTTGCGAAAGTTGGAGTACGACCCTAGCAAATGAACATAAATTACGTGTATCTGAAAATAAGGTTTTGAGAAAGATATTCGTGCCGAAACGGGACGAGATGACTGGAGAGTGGAGGAGACTGCATAATGAAGAACTCCATGGACTGTACGATTCACAAGATGTTGTAAAAATAATGAAATCGCGACGACTAAGGTGAGCAGGCTATGTAGCTCGGATGGGGGAAAACGAAGATTATATTATATCCTGGTTGGAAGACCGGATGGAAAGAGGCCATTGGGAAGACCGAGACGTCGTTGGGAGGACAATATTAGAAGAGATCTTCGAGAAGTAGGTGTTTGTGATGAAAACTGGCTTGATATTGCCCAGGATAGAATTCAATTGCGAACGTTTGTTACAGCGGCGATGAACTTGCGAGTTCCATAAGCCATAGAGTGAGTTAGTAACTTACATCTAAACATTGAAGTTGACTACATGCGCGAACGGTTGGCGCTCTTGTAAGAATTAGGCCGGCTTTTCATACAGGCGTTCGCTGCATTCTTTGCTTGTGATTTGGCTGAATAACCAATTGAAACACGCGTTTAAATATGTGTTCTACGAGTTTCTATTGGCTACTTCAAGCGCCTGCAAGAAAAGCCAGCTAGAACATGTATACTATGAAGAAAGTGTGTTACCTTTGGTAAAAACTTTATTTTTATATGGGCCAGTCGAGTAACTTTGGACTTCGACCCGTCACGATTCGCCTTTAACTGTTAAAATCCATACCGTGCATACCGGAACACGAACTTGGGACCTTCGAGTCTATGACCTACCGCCGCAGACCGCTCGGCCGGCAAAGTGTGTTACCTGAACACAGGACATGTTAAATTTATTCAATGAAAGAATGTACTTGGAGAACAACATAGATGTTGAAATATATATTTTGGCTACAGAGGGGGAGGGAAATTAAGGAGGATCTTCTACGAAATGAGTAGGTTACCTTTCTTTCAAATTAAGTTTCTGTTTAACGTTTTAAAATTGTAAGTACTTAAACCAACGTCGCTTACATGGTTTTCTATAAACGTGAATGGCGAAATGTCTGGGCCTATTCTAAATGTATGATTCATGCGACTTTTATGATAAATTTATGATTGTAGGGATTTTTATAATGAGAAAAATATTTTTTACTCACCCGAAAGGGATTTTTATTTATCAGAACCTGGCGGCATTGTCGTTTTCCTATCTGTTTATTCGTTTAACGTAATATTTCTGGCCTTAACGTTACATGACATCCCATGTTTTACTTTATGGCCTTGGGAGAAGAAATGGGGAAGAGAGCGGAAAAAGCCTATTTTCAAGGCAACTTTCGCCTACTGGAACTGAGAAGAACCATGGAAAGTCTAAAGGCCGCTTTAGACAATACAATTTACAATTTCTCGTACGATGAATTTTAGCGAAAGCAGTGTGCCAGCGTAAAAAGAAAAAAGTTATCAATTTATACCATAGCATCTTGCCCTCTTGTAGCATTCTTGCTTTCACACTCTGGCAACTGCTAATCGTAAGATTCATCGTAGCATAAATGCTGTTGTCTAAAGTGGTCTTAAGTGAAAATGACCAATGTGAGCAAGACCAGTGCTATAATTTTTTCAATTTTATTCATGGCCTTTTTTTCATGTTTGTGAATAAGAGAAGGTGCCCAGTGCCTTGTTTTAAGATACCATGGGCCTGTTTCACGAAAGTACTTGTCAATTTCCAGAGGACTACAAGACCGCTAACCTTCCACCACAATTTTTATGTATACTGTTGTTTGATTGCCTAGTTTTGGATGTCAAACGTTTACTAACAATTGAATATTGTCTAGTATAATCATCGAGCTCTACGTAAACTATACTGGAGTGACTACCTAGTGTTGAAAGACATACGCCAGAGGAAATATTTAAGCTCGTTTCTCCACTTCCAGTCTAATACGATGTGAACCAAATTTTCAGTTCTAACTCAGTTTTATACGCTTGATATCGCTGTGTGGCTCGTTTTTTGATTTAAGTCTTAATTCGTGAGTTATTCATGTAAGAGTATATCGTACTCTGCAGACAATAGAAAATACTGCAAATAATATTTACGTTTTTTGCAAGAATTAAGACATAAATTAAAAAACGGACCACAGCGATATCAAGCGTAAAAAACTGAGAAGAGAAAATTTGATCCATCTTGGTTTAGACTGGAAGTGGACAAACGAGATTAAGTTTCCTGTCCGCTCCCTAGCTTCATATATTCATGAAATTTTCAATGGCTGCAGTCAGTCCAGTATCGTATTAATGGAGGTCGATGAGTATAATCACACTTCTTGCACAAAATGATATAACAGTGACTGAATGAGAATCAGGACTCATGATGGGAGGCTAGCGGTCTTGAGACATTCCTCCAAAAATGCAAAATGAAGTGAAAACTTGACAAGTACTTTTGTGAAACAGGCCCCATATCGTTATTATTCTGGTGTCGCCGAAGGAAAACGCTAGAAAAAAAATCTGTTTTCTTCCTGTTTCTTTTTAATCATCTTTCATAAACTGGCTGTGGAAGGCAATGACAAACCACCATTGCTCGTCTTGCTCAGTTACCTTCGGTTCGTAGATCTGGGTTCATCATGATATTAATTCATATAATATTTTCTTCAGGGATTCTTTAGGGAGTGAGTTTGTGCTCTTTCATGAATATTTTAAATTTTATTTATGGCTTTTAGGTATCTAAGGCTCAGGCCAGGATAGAGAAAGGGAAAGGATTCGGGAATGTGTCAGTCAGGGCCTATGCTGGAGTTGCCATCCCGGCATTTTTTCTGGTGTGACTGTGGAAAAACTCTAGAAAACCCTCAGGCGGGATGGTCAGCCGCCGGTTGTGTGGTCTTAAGAAATTCAAGGCGGATTCTCAATTAACACGAGTGCCCACTGTTCGCATACCTATTTAGCTCCTCCCATGTCACTATTGTGTTGTATCGTTCAGTCACACATACAGAACTCTGTGCTGTTCTTTTCAAAAGGATCACAGTTCCTTTACACTGTTCCGAATACAGTGACGGATCCAGGATTTTGGTGAAGGAGAGTGGATTACATCAGGGACATTTTCGATATTATCGCGGTAAGTTAATTTTGTAGGTATAATTTTATCATACGTTCCCCTCGTATTGCCAAGTTATATCATGGATTATGACACCGGTATATAAAAAATTGATATTTATGGATAAACTAGATTTGTCTGGAGGCAAATCGAAAGCATTTTCTGAGGAAGGTTTTGAAATAATGCTAAAAAGTAAACTATTTTCCGTTCAGCATGGAGGCCGCGTTCCCTTCCTGGATCCACAACTCTCCAAATATTAGTGCAAATTGTTCACGACACTTATTTTTGCATCTTGTTTTTCCATAATTTAATTTCTAAAATTAGCTTATCTCTTCCTGTCTCTCAATATATACCATGTGTATTATGTTTGTGTCCGATTCATGTAAATAACTTCACCTCTTCGCCAGGGTTTTCAATTTGGAGAGGTATAGAGTCAAAATTGTTTTGCACGTAAGTGTAAGTAGTTTAGCACGATTTCTATCGATTTTTGAGCGCAAAAATGTTAAAGTTGGAGGTGTTCTCTAGAACTTGGGGGATGATACCCCCTACAGGGGGAAGGGTCTCTTCCTATTCCAAACTTTTTAGGGAATCTAGGATTACCTATCCTGAACATTCGTTCCTGTGTAGACCTTAGCTATCCGTTCAGCTTATACAATGTAATTTAAATTGATAAATAAAGTGGAACTCCGATAACTTAAATCTGAATGGGTAAAAGACAAAATTCGTGTTATCGAGTATTTCGACTTCGCGAGGTTCGAGTTATACGTAACTTCGAGATACAGAGGGTGGGAACTTCCTAACGGATCTGTTTTCTTACGTTGCTTCACTACACAAATACCTGTAAAACATACAGAAACCAAACGCTTATAGGAGGAAAAAAATCCAAAACTCTCGACTTTTTTCATCTCCCATTCATCCTCGACTTTCAAGATATCTCGTTTCTCTTCTATAGTTAGACACCTGTATTTCTGCTTTGCCACCAGTAACGTCAACGAAGAGTCGCGGATCAGATCGTTCAAGTGGCTAAACTTAGACTTGTAAAGGCTTATCCTACTAAAACCATTAAATCACTTACCTTATAGTAAAGATACCACGTGCAATAATCATTAATTTAAGTCCGTCGTATCAGCAAGGAACACACTGGACAAGTATTTACATCTATAAAAATCGTCGAGCCTTTTACTTCGATAGTTTCGGCCGCAATCCACCAAAACCAATAGTACAATTCTTCAACGCAATTCTTCAATCTATCATGTAAATAAAGTGCAATACCAAGCTGACAATTCCGTTTTGTGTGATTTGTACTGTATCATATATATTTATTATAAAGTTGGAAATTTAAATATATTTTCAAAATTTTCAAAATATCAACTTACAACGAAATGATCAGCTAGTACTGAACTTGGTCAACAAAATGTTGAAAGCAAACAAAAATGTAAATAGTTTTTTTTTAAATATTTATCATGTAATTTGATTACTTTTTTTTTATCAAACAAAACTTGTATAATCCATGTAGTAGATTAGTTTAGTTGCAATAAAAAGCTTTTACCTCTCAATTGTTTGGATTTCATTTCATGAAATAAAAAATACACATTCTGGTAGAATAGATTTATTACTTTTTCAAGCTACAATTTCATTGTGGATATTCCATCGACAACTTTTGATGTTTGAAGATTTAGCCAGTATTGTAACTCTATGCAATTTCGCAAAGCACATGCATACTCTTTCACGGGTTCATGATACGTACATTTTAAAACGTCCACTTTGAAATTCAGTGTGCGTAAGGCAGGACATCCTTGGTCTTCTACATTTACAATATTTTTCAATTGAAATACTTTTTGCAACATCACCATCTTTTCATGACCCTTACAATAAAAGATGGATCCCATATCACATAGTTGCGACATAATATGGCGAATGTGGGATACAGTACATCCATTCGACGTATTTCACTCTAACCCATGCAAATAATGTGTGAGCCAATCCACTTGTGTTTGATATGCAGTAGCTAAATCAAAACATTCGCAAGGAAATTTCAAAAAACTATGTAACAACAAGGGGGCATGACATGCAACTAAACAAAATTCTCTGATAATGTATTCCTTATGGGAAATCTTAAACCCTTGAAATTCAATGATGTACTCTTTGGCACTAAGTGCGCCTGAACTATTCAGAATTTTGTTTTGTTTCACAATTACAGTTATCACTTGTGCAATGCATTCAGGACCTCGAATAAATTGACAAATAACATTAAACAAGGTAGTTTTCAAAATGTGTGAATTTCAGACTCTGCTGAACAAAAGTCTATAACAGTCTTTGAAAAGTTCTGGATCGTTCAAATGACTTTGAATATGGATTGCAATAACAGATCCTGTATTCCAAACGTACATGCAATTAAGGGTTTGATGTAAATTACTCAGTGCATTCAATAAGATTATTTTGCAAATAAGTACTTACGGTGTTCAACACACACTTGTCCAAAATATATTGGCCAATACAGTATGTACAACATGTGCCATAATCACCATGCACCACTAAATAAAACATAGTTCCACTAGATATTTTCGTACATAGGTCCAGTCAACACAATGTCCACTACACAGTTCCAGTAAATACAATGTACACTACACAGTTCCAGTAAATACAATTGTCTATTACACAATTCCAGTAAATACACAGTTCAATGTCACTTCACAAACACTGTTTCATAACAAAGTTTATGTGCAGTACGGTCCTTTTCTTCAAAGATGTCTAGTAATTTCCACAACATTGTTTTCATCAGGCGTTGAATTCCCCAATCCATCCTCTCTTTTAAGTCAGCACTGGCATCAGGATGCGTTTTCGAATATATTTTAAATACCGCATCAGTGGTTTCTGGTTGGCGAATTGCTGGTTTGAGCCTGTAACTTGGGATAAACTTCTTCGGAAAACACGTTTGGATATATAAAACGAGTCAAATGTCCGTGATGGTCCTCATATTTAGGTGCGTCGTCAAAGCACCCCTTTCACAAAATACTGCCTATCGGTTTCCAAGCCTCAATGGTGGACCAAATACAACCTTTATCCACCCAACGTGCAGTACATGTGCATGCGGTAGCTTCTGTAGGGTTCATGATCAACGATGTTACCAATATCAAATACTGTAACGCAATGCTCTACACCTACACATACAACGTATAAACATACTCGTTCTCTCCCCATTACCATAGGCGAAAACACTCTCTGCGCAAGTTGCCCTCTCTTCCCCATTTTTTCCTTCTCAAAACAAATTAATTACTAAATATATTTTATAATGCGTTCATTACGTAGTACAAAAGGCAAAGCGCCGCAACGTTTCATTAATTTTCTTCCACCAATCATACATTATATCAGTAGCATCTTTAAACGTATTCACAAAAAAATGATACTTCAATCCAGGTCTATTCATATACATAGTTTTCTACAATTTACCAGTGCTTTCAAAAGCCCAGTCAAAATTATATTTGATGACGCAAAATTAGTGTTTACGTATATTTCTCTCAATCCAGCATCAACCCCAACTCGCTAAAACCAATTTCCTTTTTTTTTTCAATAAAATTAACTTGTTGCTGCAGAGGCTTTAGATTTTTGGATGCACAACGACTTAGGTGGTCTTTGGCAAGCGGTGGAAGCAGGAGTTTTTTAAATTAGTTTCTTCGCGCCTGTGGGCATCAGGAATGAATTTCTGCCAGCAACGTAGGGGCGGGGATTGGCTGCGTGTTTTATCAACGGAGGAGGGGAAAGGGGGCGGGTATAAATACTACTATTAATTTTTGCCTGCAACGTAGTTGTGTGCCAATATGCAAAGCGCTATTAATCGGCTGCCTCATGCTACTAGACAGACACATGATATTAATTTTAACTTAATCCCCCAAAATTGATCTGCTGAACGAGAAACACATATAGAGTTATAGACCATGGACATATTTATCTGCAGTGCTCTGCGGTTACTATATTACCTTTTAGAATACAACGTACTGCACCTCACCACCTATAATATTAATCCATTCGAGCTTATTCAATAACAATAGTGCGCCCTTGTACAGAATTGGGAGTTGCGCTTAGTGTGGGCTTTACACTTTTAGCGATGAATGGCAACTACACAAACACATATTAAAGAGCGCTGTGGTGCGACGTGTAAATAGAGGCATTATTCTTTTCCTCTTTTGTATCACAACGAAAGAAAAATACGTGGATAACTTTAAACAAAATGTACCAGGTGTATGCATAAGTAGTTTCCCGTTTACCTAAGAGATGGCGCCAGCGATGTAATTTTACACATACGTCATTTTGTTCGTCTGACATTAAACTACAAACACACACAAGTTGAGTCCGCCAAACACTAGCGTCTTTGTTTTATCGTTCAGTGATCATGTCGAAGTTTGTGCCTGAAAAAGAACATTTGCGGCATGCATTGTTTTTCTTATATAATCAAAAGAAAAAGGCTGCTGAAAGTCATTGTGTGCTGGTAGAAATATATGGTGAACACGCTCCATCGATTAGAACATGTGAGACATGGTTTCGACAATTTAAAAGTGGTGATTTCAATGTGAAACACAGTGCGCGCTCTGGTAGACCACAAAAGTGCGAAAACGAGCAATTGCAGGTGTTATTGGAGGATGACCCAACTCAAACTCAACAGCCCTGGCGAAGCCGGTCCTTCAACACCAAGGCCAAATCGCTTCGGCAAGAAGACCATGCTTTGTGTCTGGTGGGACCAGAGCGGTATTGTATATTATGAACTCTTGAAGCCCGGCGAAACCATTAATGCACAACGCTATCATCAAGAAATGATTAATTTAAATCACGCATTGATCGAAAAACGACCTGAATGGGCCCGAAGACATGGCAAAGTGATTGTGCTATACGACAATTCGCCGTCTCACACAGCAAAACCAGTGAAAGACACCTTGAAATCGCTTGGATGGGACATCCTTCCGCACCCGCCGTACTCCCCAGACTTGGCGCCATCTGACTATCACCTCTTCGCATCAATGGGGCACACGCTCGCAGAGCAGCACTTCATCAATTTCGAAGACGTTGGAAAATGGCTCGACGAATGGTTTGCCGCAAAAGACAAGCAGTTTTTCTGGCATGGTATGCATCAATTACCTGAAAGATTGGCGAAATGTGTAGAAGCCGATGGCCAATATTTTGAATAAAACAAAATTAATTTCCCTTGAAAATTACGTGTTTTCTTTACCACAAAAACTGGCAAAAACTTATGCATACACCTGGTAAACTTTATATGATAACACACACAAATACACTTGTGTAAGGTGCCAATTTACTGGATTAATTATGAACCATGATGTTTGGTATTTATTTTTCAACAAATAATTACGTGTGCATATTAATTACGAACAGGCTCGTAAACGATTATCGCTCGGACGAAGTCACACGGAGCGGTTAACGGTAACGGATCAAAGACACTGTTCATGAAGGTACCTTCCCAGTTGCTGGCTAATATTGTCGACGACAAAATAACTCCATACAATAATGTCGACGATTATCTTGGAACAAATATATTGCATAGCTTGTAGAAACATTCATACTCCGTTGTAACACAATCAGGGACTTAGTTTCTAACAGTAACACCGATTTTCCACGTCTTTGTCGACCACTTAACTTTCTTACATACGCACATCTTTATGTCCAATGGCAGAGTTCTATACTCCCTCTGGTGAGTGCGCCAAACCGCCCTTCGGCCAACGGTTTACCCTTCAAATTTGAATATTTGACATGCGGTCGAAGCCTAGTCCCGCTTCACCAATGCTGCTGCTATGTTTCCCGCGCACCAATGTGTCAGCGGGAAAATCACGAAAATGAAGATATGGATTTATCACTAATTCTTGTCTCAAAAAATATTTACTGTAGCACACAAACACATGCATTAACTCTGCTTTCTTCCAAAAACTCCAAATAAAATGTTAATTTGCACAGTATAAGGGCGAAAATCTGTCGGTCGCACTTGAAACTTAACAGAAAGTTTCCGTTTGCTGCTGTACCTACTCTGTTATCTGTTCGTGAGGGAGCTGCTTGCTGCCACCTCCTAGTAGGTGGACGTCAATCGATCAAACTTAAAGTCACTAGCGAAGAGTATGATCTGCTGGGATTAACGGATGGATCAGTAGAGTAAAAACTGAAGTACCAGGTGTGTAAATATGAAACCGGAATTTGTGCATAGACGGCGTTAGCTGTCACTGTGGTTACCGTAAAACTGCGTCGTTGGCGCCACTTCTTGTTTTGATTGCTGCTAACGATTTGCAACTCACAACCAGACAAGTTTCATGCCATAGTGTAGTGTTTAATAGTGTTGAACATGGCGCAATTTGTACCTACAAACTACGATGTGCGGACAGCATTGATTTTTTGTTACCATTTGAAGAAAACTGCTGCAAAATCGCATCGTATGCTTGTCGAAGCTTACGGTGATCACGCTCTTGGTAAGTTACAGTGCTATGAGTGGTTAAAAAAAATAAAAGTGTCGATTTTGACGTGAGAAACGAAGAAAGTGGAAGACCACCGAAAAAGTTTGCAGACAGCGAATTGCAAGATTTGTTGGATGGGGATGAAGCTCAAACACAACAACAACTCGCGGATCAATTAAATGTGACACGAGAAGTAGTTTCCATACGTTTAAAAGCCATGGGTAAGATTCAGAAAGTGGGAAAATGAGCTCCACATGCATTGACAGAACGACAGCAGGAAAACCGAAAAACCACTTGCGAAATTCTGCTCGCCAGGTACAAAAGGAAATCATTTCTCCATCGAATTGCGACTGGTGACGAAAAGTGGATCTATTTCGAGAATCCTAAGCGTAAAAGATCAAGGGTAACTCCAGGAGAACCGGCAACATCGACTGCAAGACCAAATCGCTATGGACGGAAGACAATGCTTTGTGTTTGGTGGGATCAGAAGCGAGTGATCTATTATGAATGCTGAAACATGGCGAAACCGTTAATACCCAACGTTACCGACAACAAATGATCGATTTGCATCAAGCTTTGCGTGAAAAACGACCAGAATATGACCAAAGACAACATAAAGTGATTGTGCTTCACGATAATGCACCCTCCCACACAGCAAAACCGGTCAAGGAAACGATTGCGACATTTGGCTGGGAAATCCTTCCACACTCACCAGACTTGGTGCCTTCGGAATTTCACTTATTTGCATCCATGGGACACGGACTTGCTGACCAGCGCTTCACATCTTTGTCTGGCATCCACACATTGCCGGAACGTTGGCAGAAATATATCGCTAGCGATGGCCAATACTTCTAATCAAATAGTTCTTAGCATTGTCATCCAATCACTGTGTCTTTTCTGTACATAAATGCCGGTTTCATATTTACGCACCTGGTAAATTTATTTGCTGGCAAGGTGGTGAGCGCTGTAGCAAAAGCCTGACTGAAAATTCTGCTACACAAAGTTGAGATAGTTTTTAATAAAACGCATTTTATTTATAGCTACTCTAAATGTATGGGTTTAAAAAAAATAACATTTTTTTTTCTTGAGTTGACTCTATCTGCACATAAGGTGGAGATTCCGGTATGACCTGTCCCGAATTTTGACTGACAAAAGATGGTACGGTACTATTATTTTCTATTGCTCACAATCATACTATAAAATAGACAAAATAGGGGGTAGCTAATTAATCTTTGTCTGGCTTAATACAGGATCCCGTTCAACATAGTAATTACACCGAACTGCAATTAACTGTTCAGATTGCATTTTTTCATGTTTTGCCTTTTAGGTTCTTTGAAAGCTAAGATATAGGAAAAGGGACCTTATTATCTCGCTCAATCTGTCTGTGTCCACTAATTAAATCTCAGGAACCACAAGGTATAGATAGCTGCTTGAAGTGTTGTTGAAAAGGTCTTGGTTAGACTAGCTCAGAGCCGCCGAAACAGTATTGATTGGTGCAGTAATCAGTGTTGCTAGCTAATTGTTTTTAAATTCAATTTTTCGAATTACTTCCATACCTAGCTGCACCAAAATTAGTATAAACATTATTAGATAGGAGAGAAACAGTCTGGTGGTGTCATGGTTCCGAAGCACCTTAAATGTAAATGTTGATAACCTATTTCAATACAATCCAAGTTTTCAAATTATTTATGTTATACGTACCAAAATTCGCATAAATATTATAGAAAAACCTTGTCCCCAAGCATCCCGTTGTCAGTGTTGCAAACCCGTGTGCAAATTTAAAATTTTAACCATAAGAATCTTGGCTTGGCCAGCTCAGAGCGACTGGAACTGTCATGATCATGTGCCGAAGTTGTCAGTGTTGACAACTATTTTTCACATTCAATATTTTATTTTATTTTATTTATTTATTTATTTTTTTATATTTTTTTGCAGTTTGTTTACATAATGCTAGACTTACTTGCACCAAAATTGGCATAAACATTATTCGACTCAATACAAAACTACTGAGAGTTTGCCCGACCCTGAGCACTCCAGTAGTCAGTGCTGCCAACCTATTTTAAAGAACTGAGCGTTTGTGCGCCTGAGATGCTATCAAGGGACCAAACCTTCGCAATTGTTAGTAGAATCACAGGGCTGATTGTTTTTTACTGTTTACAAGTAAATCTTCGGTGGGTTACGTTACGTTAGAAAAGTCAGGTTTGGTTATCTATACGCATTTTGAAATTGTACACAGTTGATATATACTCACAGTTGGGTGGATTACTAGGTTGAACGACTCGTTTATATATACTAATCTAGCGTTCCAGTATCGTCAAGTATAGCTCAATGTCTCACACACCCATAGATTATAATCCTAGATAAACCACTGACACGAAATAATTGAGTTGCCAACAACAAAACAACAACTGAACCCTTTTAAATAATTAACTAACACATAATAATGCTAACTAAAAAGTTAGAAACGCTATTGCTATTAATGTGGAAATAATAATAATAATAATAATTAAGCGTACCCACAGCTTCATTAATTTTTAATTAAAGATAGGAACTTTTTCATATCCCAATACAACAGTGAAGACAAGTAAATATTTCCAACCCTCTATTATTTTAAAATAATCATAATGTCTGAGACATTATTAAGTAAGAAAATCGTAATCAAACAACTTACCTAATAAGCCATAAAGAAGAATAAGGCAAAATAGAGCCTTATGATTTAACCCTGCCATCTTGAAAGCATTTCAGTTTATCAACTACAGGCTGTCAGATTCCTTGATTAATCAGCAGTAAAAATATGTTATCGCAAAGATAGATAAAGATAACATGGACGTCATCACACAAACATTATCGAGGAATGATGTTGCAAAGAGATTATAATCGAAAAATCTGGGAAGAAAGTCCTTATCTTGCAAGTACTATAAATAAACTATTGAAATAAAGGGAGAAATGAATGCAGAAAAATTTTAATACCGGTATTTAAGTAATGTTATTCCCCTAATCACTGTCAAAGATGAAATATATGTATGAGCTTGTATTGAAGTTATCCGAATTCTTACATCTTACTCTTCCATTAACTCAGTTAATCCGCACGGACAAATTTACGCTTGGGGAGCAGAGCAAGCAGTTTTTAAATAACAATTAAGGTAATTTTAGGGTGGCTCTCAAATAATTTTTCTATGACTGTTAGCAACATTGACTGTAAATGTGTAAGCTCTTTGACAACCCAAGTTTGCAGTGATGCAACCCCGAGCACAAAACTTTTTATTGTTAGTACAAAAAGCACAAAAGTAGCACAAAATTATAGGGTGGTTTTGAAGTTGAAATTCGAAAGTCGGGTAGAGACGTGAACTTGGAATTCGGAAAATGAATTGCTTATAACTCTTTTTAGACGCGAGCACAAAACTTTAAATTGATGGCTCAAAAAAGCACAAAAGTAGCACAAAATTATAGGGTGATTTCGAAGTTGAAATTCGAAAGTCGGGGAGAAACGTGAAGTAGGAATCCGGAAAAAGAATTGCTTATAACTTCTTTTAGACGCGAGCACAAAACTTTTCATTGTTGGCACCAAAAGGCACAAAACTTGAGCCAAGTTTCATATGCGTGTTTGATATCGGGATTTCAACTTCACGGAGCTGTGTTCTGGCAGTCTACAGTCCAAACCCGGGCATTTTGACCCTTTGACTTCCTGCAGGACTGACCGCTGCCGTTGCCAGCTGCATTTCGTCCTTCGGACAATGAGGACCTCCGAGGCTGTTTCCTAACTTGTATCATTATGTGCAAAGAAAGGAGGAGTGCTGATAATTGACTCACCACACTGTCAGCTAATGCGGGTTGGTGAGCAGCCCATTCATGTTCGCTCGCCAAGCAGTTGCTTGGGTATTAACAGGCCCCACGACGTGAACGTATGGATTGGATATTAGGCGTCTACCCCAGTCGGTTCCCTTAAACCTTAGCAAGAGGAATGCATTAAGGGTCTCCTCCGAGTTAGTGGCAGAACCCTTTTGGGGCGACAGTCCCGGTTTGCCGGTCCTATCCCAGTTTTCCGGCCACTGATTCCTATCCCGGTTTTTCAGCCACGTTTGTATTCCTCTTTTTTTTTTTTTTTTGCTCTATTAGGCGAACGTAGGCCTATTATTTCCACCATTGTCATTGCTATATCTCGTTTTCCTTGAGATTATTAACTTTTTACAGCTGCAAAAGACAGTTTCTCTGGGCTATGTTCTGCAACAATGGATGCTACTTGTCTCCTTTTCGTTTTATTGCTACTCTCAACAAAATATTTTTCCGGTAGTTTCTTTGTCACTCCTTCAGGTTCATGAGATGTCGATGGTTCTTGGTCCATCGGGTAAAGAATCCTGTAGTTGGAAATCTTTATTAAGCCAAGTTTGATTTTTCTTATAAAACATTTTCTTAAAACGAAAACCTTATGTCCACTTTAGCTTCATGTATGCACAAAAGTTGTCACATCATTTCTTAATACAATGTACAATTGTCTACTTTTAAGCTTTTCACTTTATACATGTTTGTATTTATTGTCAATGTTTACTTCACTACACCATACCTTAAAACGTTAATGAAAATTATTAGACATGTCTGGATGAATCAAGCACTTACTGCAGGACTCTGCAGCCAAATCTAGTCTTAGTTGACAGAGTGTATATATATATATTAATGTAAGCAAAACTCAATCTCGGCTAATACAGTCTAATGTCAATACTTCTGTCCTAAAATATAATCTTCTTAGATATAATTTGTATGCCATATTTGCTGTGCTTACAACAGTCTTACTATACACTCAAAACTTAAGAAAATGCAATAAACTCACTTGCTGTATAATAGTTTTGTTATAATCAAAAGATTATACAACTCCCACAAAACACAAGTTAGTAGCAGACGATCTCAGTCGACTACATTTGTTCAAATGCGCGTGTCAGAGTCCTCGCATTTACCTGCTCCGCTCCCAGCCACATTCTCTATTATGTGGATCCGAATGATTGCGAACCTTGATTGCCTGTCTATGTAGGAATAATTGAGCATGTTTGTTGACAAGATATACAGCGGTCACTTTTAGAGCACTTTTGTCCACCTTTGGAACCATTGTGCAGCGTGGGAGCAGTAGACCAACTCCCTCCGGGGAGAGGCCTCATCCAGTAGTGGATTGAATATGGCTGTGAATTATATATATGTAAAGAGTGAGGAAGTGCCAATATTTTGGGAGGTGATAGGAGATGTCATTCTAAGCAAAAAAGTATATGTGAACATATGGCCCATTCCACCTGGTTTCAGATAAAGGGGGGAGGTACTTTTCTGCCCATGAAACTTGTTGCGTTCCGGTTAAGTCCGTATAGCACACCCTGTAGCCTGTAGATGGTGTAAAGACGCATATCATAACCCACTCGAAAGGGGAATGAAGTAAGCTTTCCGATGGTGCACAGATTATTGCAAGTAAGACCAAAGGAGGGAAGTAACAGAGGGGGAAAAAATCCTTCGAAAATTCCCTTTTTTTGACAATTATCGCCTGTTATGGGTGGAAACACTGTCACTAGGGCAACTATAATGTCAGGACGATTAATTTCCATTGTTTTCTGTATTTCCATGTCGCAAAGCAAGAGCCCCTTTTCTTATCAGGAGATGACCTGAAGCTTCTACGAATCACGTGCCTCACGCCAATATGCCCAGCGTTGCAGTACTTCAAGTCTCTCTCTCTGCCCCCGTCATAATGGTGCTTTTCTTTACATTCGCCACCAGATACTCATAAAAAAAAACCTAACTGTACTGTCTGGAAATAAGAATGAAAGGTCTGTAAGGGATTTAAAAGAAGAAAAAAGCGGAAAGGAGTTGTTTTTTAAATTAAAAAAGGATCTTCAATACAACTGAGCAAAAGTGTCCGTACTCACTTCAATTCTTCTACTTATTGAGCGCAATGTTCTGTTGTTACTAGACCTCCAGATCGAATTTGATATGGATTGTATTACTGTCCCAAGAAAGCAACGTGGTTTCTGACAATATAGGGGTCAGCAGTTAGGGGTGTTGGGAAGTCCGAAGTCAATTCCGGAATTACTTGGATTCCGGATTTTCCCGGAATTTCGAAATTCCCAAAGCCGTGGTGGCTCAATAGCAAAGCGCTCACCTCTGGCGCTTGCGGTCGTTAGTTCGATCCCTACTCGTGCCATGTAGGTTAATTGGTGGGCAAACACAATGTGTGTGTTTTCTCCGTGCTCCCCTGTTTGCTCCTAATTTCTCCATTCCATCATCATCTGTCCGATATGAACCTAATTTTCCTAAAGTCTTTAGGCTAAGGCTTCCTAAAGTCTTAAGGCCTTACAAATTAAATTCAAATTCATAATTTAGAATTCCGAAATTCCGAGTTTCCAAAATTCCGATCCATTACCTTCCTTTTGACATGAGCTACTATAGAATTTCAATACAAGAATCTGAATTTTATCTATGGCCTTTAGAAACCTTAGGTTCAGGTGCTCATTCTAAGAATTCTTTACACTGTATTTCACTTTATCCAGTAAGTGTTGATTGTTGTTAAAATAACACGTCTTGTTGATATGTCTGTGAACAGTTCTTTTCTACAATTTGGTGATGATGCCCGAAATTCCGACATTACAGAATTCCGACCTTCGGAAATCGCAAAAATTGTCAGTCCGATTCCCGAATTCTGATTTCCATTCCTGCAAGTTCCAGAATTCCGAACACCCCTATGAGCAGTGTATGTAAACAAATGACCCGGACAGGAATAGAACCTCGCTGTCACTGCTTGTAAAAAATTCTGAATACGTAACGTTTGGGCGCGAAGTATTTGTATTTATTATAGTATATTTAAATTTTGAATTCTATTTATGGCCTTTAAGCATCTAAGGTTCAGGCCGGGATAGGGGAGGGAAAAGGATTCGGGAAGGTGTCGGCGAGGGGCCCAAGTACCAAAATCAAATTCTAGATTCGTGCTAGACCAGGCATCTTGAAGGTACCATCCCGGCATTTGCCTGATCTGACAGGAAAAACCCTGGAAAAAAACTCAGTCAGGATGGTCGGTCGCTGGGATCGAACCCACGATCTCCCGAATGCTACGCCAAGACTCTACCACTAAACTACGGCGGCTCGGTTGCATGTTTAAAGTAAAGGAGTACGTGCTTCTTCTTTTAAGTAATGCTAATAAGTTTAATGAAATTTGATTTAACACGGGCGAAGTGTGAATTTGTAGTTTTGTGATTGCGCTTTAGTACTGTGATTTGTTTATGCATATTGTGTGTTTAATTATACACAACGTTTGGTAAACTACTTTTATTTTTGGCACTACATTTTATTTTAACTTTGACGTTAACGTAGTGTGCAATTTATTTTAATGTTTATATAGCTAGAGATTAGGCTAGTTTTATGAATGGACAAGGAAAGTCTATTCGCAGTTCTTAAATAGTAATAGCCTAGGGCCTAATTTTACTAATACAATCATTTTTAATCATGCAAAGCTTGACTCGCCCATGTGAATGAATGTCTACCAAATATCATCATCTTCGCTTTCTTCCGCTGACGACTGCACAACTTCAATTACGAACTCTTCTCTATCGAAAACGGGTTGAAGAGAACGGTAATCATTTTCCTCCAGTTCTTCTACGCGTTTGATATAGTCGCGTTTATATATACAATAGTCAAAGCATCCTCTAAAAAAGTGACCAATTCACGAACAGGACGCCCATTCAAATTTTGATATACAACATTTCTTTTTATTTCGGACCATACTTGTTCGATGTGATTTAACACACAGTTATACGGAGGTAATCGTAACACAACATGTCCGTAGGTTCGAGCTAATTCATCAATTACATATTTTCTTGTCACACAATCTTAACTGCTCGTTAATCAATTGAACTAAGGCTGGTTTTATAGGACTCGGGTTGGAAATTTCAATGATATGTTTTCTCATATTCAATCATGTCATCTTTTTTCCAAGACATATTTGGTTTGGGATCGAGAACACGTGAATGATATTTAGCATTATCAATTACAATGACTGAAGATTCATTTAATTATTTTAATAGGGAATTTTCAAACCAGTTTTAAAAAATATCAGCTGTCATGGTACCATGATAGTCAGCTGGAGCATTCTCCATTTTCTGATGAGTGAAAAGAAGTGCATCTTTGATAAAACCATCGCGCCCACCACAATGCAGGATAACGATGCTTTCTCCCTTTGAAGCCGGGGCTGCCACTGTACAATTTTCTGTGTCGTCCGTCCAATTTTTCATCTTGCACGTGTTAAGTGTCGAACCAGGTTTCGTCTAAATAAACGTCCTTGAATCCCTTAGCGCGAAGTTCTTGAATCTGTTGTAGATAACGGTATCTCCAAGCAATTACTTCTGCAGTTTCAGATGT
Organism: Lepisma saccharinum; assembly: GCA_022664845.1. Taxonomy (NCBI): domain Eukaryota; kingdom Metazoa; phylum Arthropoda; class Insecta; order Zygentoma; family Lepismatidae; genus Lepisma; species Lepisma saccharinum. Next base: position 61,155 of record JAGDQP010004285.1, read on the forward strand.
AACCGGTTTCCGCGCAGACTTTCGATAATGGAAACTCATACTTTTTAATAGTCTCCGCAAAGTTTGGTAGCAGTACGGGAATTCATAATCTGTTCCAGTGGTTTTGTTTTTCATTTCAAATCTCCCCCGTCAAGTAGTAGGTATATACTTCGCCAGGTAACGCACACAAATAGCGAAAAACAAATGACAGCCGTGTGGCATACATAATGTTTGCAATTTATAAATGTTGCAAAAAAAAAGAAATTTCGTTTTATCAATTAAAATTTATCTTCAGTGTTCTAAGAAATGTACACCTCTACCCTATTGGATACAGTTTCCATTGTGAATTGCTAAAACGAAACGTCTTGCGTCATTATTAGAGAAAATACGACGTGATTTCTGTCGATGGCACAGTAAGTTTGGATCCTTCGAGCTGCTCCGAAATTTGACATTTTTTCCATATTTTTTTTTTATCATTTAGAGGCCACCAACATTTTATATCATCTTCTCCCCCCTCCCTGGTAGATTGTTGTGAGAGGGAAAAATTATTGACAGATTTTTGGTGGGAGTAATCCTCACCATGCTGTGAGCTAGTCTGGTCATCATCTTTACTAAAACACATCAAGCACCTCTCTACACCTTGTGATTCCTGAGATTTATTTTTTGGTTACGGACAGACGGAACATGATTATATGGTCCTTTATATATATATATATATATATATATATATATATATATATATATATATATATATATATATAGCTTTGCTTTCAAGGATAATTTAAAAGAAGCATCTAAAAAGCAATTTTTTAAGTTATAGCTATTACATTCAAGTTACTATTGCGTTTAGTGAAAGTAAAAAGCCAGATAATTTCCACGGCAGGCTTCGCAACACTGCCGCTAAAAAAATCAATAAGTATAACGCGCCAACTATAAGAACGCATTACATTAAGTACTGCATTACGTTGCACATTGAGATTGCACATGAAATTTATTTCCGTCATTTCTGTTCTTGAAAACCTGTTTTTGAAGTGTATACTTATGGAAGTGTATTGTGCAAAAGAATAAATTAATTGTTTCATCAAGCAATTATATGTAATTACTCTCTTTCTTTTCTTTTCTGGCTTCAAACTTCTGAGTAGTAAAATCCGAGACTCGGTTTAAACCTCCTAAAGAGTTGGTTTATTTCTCTTGAACTTCGGCCTAAATTTAAACCCTAGTTTACACTAAAAACGCCTTCATGCAATCGAAACTGACGTTTAAACTTAGTCCTAACTTCGACCAAGACTATACTCCGTCTTTGCAATCGGTCCACTGGGTTTGGGAGCCCCGTAATATACCTCACTTAGCCTACGTAGTATGGCTAATAGCAGGACCTGAACCTTCGCACATTTTCATTGCCGACCCGAAAACCATAACCGGTTTTCCAGTACTACCTAGTCCAGAGGGTCAAGCAAAAGAAAGCCCTAAACAGAGTTTGAACAAACAGCAGAAATCGCGTTTTGAACAGAAAAAAACGAAAACCGGTATTCAAAGAAAAAACGGAAATTGGTATTTTTAAAAAAACAATGAAAACCTGAAAACGTTTTTTGAACAGAAAAAACGAATTATCGATTTCTTGGGTTTTGTTTCTTTAAAAACCGGGTTTTCCTGTTCCTAAAAGTATCGCTACTCGGAAGTATTTTCACGTAGGACGTTGCTTCACAGGGACAAATATTTGCTAGGGGTACCAACTACTGGGCTCAACAGTGCCACTAACTGATACACGTCATCAGGTATCGAAAACTTATAGTGAACATAAGTGCCAATAACTGGGCATGAAAAAAAAGGGATCTTTGTTGTTTTGAAGAAAAATAATAAATAAAAAATAACATGTACAGTACTACATTTTATTGTTTCACTGTAAAATTAATTTCGGGAAAGATCTAACAGTTTACAGTTAGCCATGATTAGAAAAATAAAGCCGAAATAGATCTGTACTTCGAGATTCAAAACAACGGTGCCAATAACTGGTGCATTTACCCTAATATAAATAAAAAGCTAAATGCTGGTTTTTATTTAACTTCCGCAGTACTGGAGCTCAAAACATGAATACCTTCTCTCGCTCCAAGCGGACGTCTAAACCACAAACATATGAAGGGAACCTTCTGCAGCGGTTTTTTTTTCGACCGAAACGTTGCCACTCCTTTCTTTACGATTCTTGTCTTCCTTTTCCTCTCTGGGGTCGCTCAAGTACTTAGCATTGACGAGAGGGAAGAAGTTCAAACTTTTGCCATGCTTTGAAAAAATTGCCAACGCCGAAGAAAATTTCTTGACGGTATCTTTCTGGCGCTGGGAATCAATGTTTGGTTAACCGCAAGTAGTAAGGGATCTGGCTGCTGGACCGAAGGCTTTCATAAGTTGTATTCTTCAATACTTATTTCCGTTAATGTACAATACATGTTAACTTTGAGCATCTCAAGACCGCGACAATCCTCGATCGTCACTCCACATTATCGTTGTAAACAACACGAAAGCACTGTAAAATCGAATATACATTTCAATGATAATTAACTTCTGTGTTAATAAACCTCGGGATGGTGAAATGTTGTTAAGCAGAGGCTTTAAAATATGAAGAGAGATATTTTACAAGTTAGCCCGATGTTGGAGTTATTAGGGTACAATAAATACTCCGTAATACATTTGAGACGCAATTAAAGCTTTCTTGTCAATAGCCGAACATAAGAGCGTAAATTGAATTGCATATTTTCATGCCTTCCGCGTCAGTTCCCTTTTTAATTCCCACGATTCTTGCCTTTTTAGTTTACGTCTTTATTTTGATTCGCTCAACTTTTGAATCAACTCTACAGCAAAAGCAAGAAACTCTGGTGGGGACTCAACATAAAAACTAATCTTAATATGGACGATGTAGTGGTTTGCACAGCACTGCTGTATATTTTTGATCGACAGTTCTGAAATTGTAGTGGCTGTAAATTATCATAGTTTTGTAAGATAAATGTATGTGTTCTGAGCTTAAGTTGTGCTGATTATGTATGACAACGATATAAAACGGCAATAATTATGTGTTTCAGTTATTTGTGCAAGTGTAAGCTGTTCTTAAAAAGTGTTTTATCAGTGCATGGGGGATTCCCTGTTTCCGGAGGAAGTATTGGGATTAACTACAGCTTCCTTAACGCATCCTTTTTATAATTGAGACAATGTTTCCGTAATGTAGCATCCACAGAAGCCGAGAAGATTAGAAATAGTTGGACTAGCTCACTGTATATAAGCCTTGAATAAACCAGGAACTGTGAATAAGCACACACGTCTGCTGCGCAAAGCCTATCGTGAATCCTAATAGCGTTAACAGAGGTACCGGTAACTAGTATGCATGATTACCTAAATCTTTTATATCCAAATTGAGGTTCGGTTTACTTTATCTACTCCAAATAAAGTAAAATTTACAGGAGAAAGATAATGTTAGGAAAGTGTGTAGCATGGTTGAAACGCAAATTAAAATAAGTTTTGGAGTCATGAAGCAATGTAAGAAGGGTGAAAAACGTAGATACGAGTATACGTGGGACTATATGAGCTACCGCCATGGGGGAGGATTGGGAGTAACTGATTTTCAACTATGAAAAATGCGCATATTTATATATATATAAAATGAACCTGACGTTTCTAACAACCCAACCCACTGTAGCTCAATTTGTAAACTGTAAAAGAAGGTAAAAACAGAAAATAAAAGCCCTCTCTGTGTGACGCTAATTAAATTTCTCCGCGTGCCACTATATGCCGGCTCCAAATGAACAAGAGTGCGTATTTTTCGAATTAATTTAACGTCGTTTGTGTAACAGGTTCTCTGTTGCTACCTGCCAGGTTGTGTGTATGGAAATGCAAGGGATAAATATTTAAACTTTAAAAAGACTAGTTGTACATGGCGTATAATATTGATCAGTAGCTGGCTGAAATTTGGAGTAGATAAAGTAAACCTTATCCCCAGATTGCAATGATTTCCCAAGAAGGCTCTCATAGGGGTACTAAAGCTCCGTTTACGCTGTATGCATGACGCAAACTGATTTTGCAGGCGTTATGTAGGAAGTGTTATGAACTGAGAAAAACGGAGGGTGTAAATAACTGGTCCATCCGACACTATTTCATTAAAACCGCTTTGTTTTCGTCTTGTAGAAGATCGCCATTGGTAATGAAAATAGTATTCCGTGCATAAGAATTAGACTTGGTTTACTATTTCTAATGTTAACTAACCTATCTTGACTAACCTGAACTCAGTAATGCATACGGTGGAACAGGTCTCTACACCCTTCTCTGTATATGTAGCTGTACAAGGGTACTTTTGTAGTCCAACGTTTCATCTAGAATGCATTTCGTAGAATATTCTCAGGGGGAGGTATTTACGTGTTGATAAAGACTTAAGTGGTTAACACAAGAACGATGATAGAAATGTATGGAACAGAGGATCTGCTTCTTTCAGTTTAGAAACTGCCGGAGTCAAAGTTGCCTAAGGGAAAAAAATAAAAATTCAATTTAATGTCCTCGCATCACAATGTTTAAAAGTTCTATGGTTAGTTTCACCTACCTTCTTTAAGAATTTAACAAGTTGTTAGTTAACGAATTTAATGGAACTACTCATATACGTTCTCTTTATTGTCATGGAATTGATTAACCTTTTCCACGAGACTTTTTTCGCGATTTTGTATCGAGACAGGAAGTTCCCATTCCTCAGCTTGTACGGCATCAGTGTCTTTGTTCATCAATTTCCTTTTTCATATTTCGTTTTCTTGTTCGATGACTTTGCAAGCAGATCATTGGATGTATCAACAAATGAAGTGTCCTGAAGCGTATCGTCCGCTACGAATCCATTTTCCAGTCTCTTTACAACCGCTTCTGCTTCACCCGATAATGGATTTCCTGATAAACGATTAAAATTGTACCCATGTTCGTCTACACTGTCCTCATCCGTACCAGTGCCGTCTAGTGGAATAATATATACATTTACGTCCATAATAGACCTATTGCATGCTATCTCGTGAATGCTAAGCTTGCAAATTATAAAAAGGTTTTATTTAGCCCAAGGGACCCATTAGGGATCGCTCTTTATTAATGGAACATTCATGTTTGCACCGGTACAAGAAGACACTAAATCCAATGTCAGTATAATTGATGTTCTTATATGTATCTTATGTGCTGGTTATACATAAACTACTACTATAATGTACTTGTGACTTGATTGACGCCATTACTGAAAGAAAACCAAACACATTCACGACACAGTTAAACTACGAAATGATCCTTGCACTTCTGAACACTAAGAAAGGTGATTGAGTGTTGCCTGTGATAATAACTCACTTTGGTATATTTCTCCAAACCATATTCCAGGGATTGAAAAGCGGTCGCAAATCAATTAATATGTTTTCTCTCTTTTATCTAAGGTTGACAGGTTTCCAGAATGTCAATACGGGGCAGGTTACGAAAGTGAACACAAGGAAACACTCAGAAATGTATTACCGGTATTGAATTTTATGCATGTGAATTATGATATTTAAATTTACATACACTATTTATTTTACTTCACTTTCGCACTTGCAGTAATTGTGCATCGCCATGAAATTCTTGGCAACTATGATCAGTATTAAGTGAAACGATTTTCTTATTTTATCAGAGTTGCCGAACATTTATTCCTCCTTTTTTTTTTTTTTTTTTTTTTTTTTTTTTTTTTTTTTTTTACTTCTTGAACAAATCCGTTTGAACCAGAAAGATATCTATCAACATCATTATATTTGGAACTGCATCCGCCATGATGTAATTCATTCTTATGTGAAGAAACGTCTTCATAATAATCATCCCAATCAAAAGCTGAACAAATCCCCTAGTGAGTGAATTTCTAAGCGGTATAAATTCCTCAAAACCAGAAACTTTCATGTTATCTTTCAAATGCAAAGCCCTAATTTCTTGAAAGTATTATCTTCATTAAAGTCATAAAATCACTACAATGATGCTGGTGGACGCATGTAACGCAGCCAGCTAAGCAAGTTAAATTTCTCAGAATCGAGTGAAGTGCAGAATCGGTAAATGCATAGCTGAAACACGGCAGGAGCGAAATGTTTAAATACGGGACAAAAGGACGTCCCGTACGCTTTTAGAACGGGACAACGTTTTTCACCTTAAAATACGGGAAGTCTCGTATAATACGAGACATCTGGCAACCCTACTTTCATCCCCTCGCTCAGTCACATTTTCAGAACGTCCTAATGGAAAATGCTGTATATATTTGAGACATATAGTAGCAAACATAGACCCAACTCAGTGCACCCAGTTTGATATTTCATGGAGTACGAACTAACGTTTCAATTACATCAAGAAATATAACATATCCACAGCAATTAAACTGTAGGGCTAACAGTACACGAATATTGTGGAGTACTTACACAGTACCGCTGCAACTGCTGTGAAACCAGTTGCTCGGGCTAGGATAAGAGGGTCACATAAAAAAGGAGCATATCAGTGTATCCAAATATTCTGCTAGTCATGTCTAACCTTGTTCATTTATAAACTCATGGGTTTTTGTTTAATATGGTTCCTTTCTGAATAAACTACTTTCATACATGTCTGTAGACCGACTTCGGTTTACTTATTTTTGTTCAGCTAGATTCATACAATAGACCACTTTGCATTGTCCTATGCACACAAACACACGTCATCATCTTACCTTCTCTTACGCGTCAATAATATTGTACGAGGGTAATTCCTAAAGCAGGAATCGTTTTATAAGCATAAACAAAAGAAAACTTATGTATCCAAATAATTTTAACGTCACAGCTAAGGACAACATATGTTTATTTTTATCCTAACCCCTATTGCCATTCAGGTATTTATCGGGACGTAGCACAAGCTTGACGTTCCCGTGTATGTTTGTTCGTGTTAAGAAATTTTTTTTGCATGTGAACTTTAACTATTTTAAGATTCTTTTCTATGCTTAATTTTAATTTAGTTTGTTCTCATTTCCAGTGTAAGTTTCATTTAAAGACTGGAAAATGGTTGTTGGTCCAGGAGAACTGGGATTGTTGGCTGATGTGGTGTTCGTTATTGAAGGAACGGCCATAAACGGCGCCTACTTAAATGACATAAAAACCAATTATATTGTTCCTACACTTGAGTAAGTAATGTTTCTTTTCGTTATTTCGTAAGGAATACAGTTTGACATTCCTAATGATGCGTTCAAGTCATTTTCTTAGTCTAAAATGTGCAGAAGTAGTTTGTTACCTATCGAAATTTTATCAGTTTTGTATTACCGGTAATTAATTAAGTTTTTAAGGTGACAAAGTTTTTTAAATAAATTTATAACAGTAGTCTCTTTCCCCATGTAAAGATATTTTTTGAAGCAAATACTTTACGCTCCCGCCCCCTCACTTGAACATTGATTTTCAACGTGATTTTTTGCTAGTCAATATCATTACAAACGCAGACCAAATAAATTTACAGATAAATACGAGCATTAAGAGATTACGTGATGTCATGCGTCATTTCAGTGCTGTGATGTCGGTGACGCCACCCCTCCTTTTTAAACAATAAGTTATAATTTGTAATATAAAATTTAATTTTTAAATGTCATTTGTATTGTAACACATGTAAAGACAGTTCCACTCATAAACTGTATACTAGCCGGGATCTAGTCTAGAAAAGCTGTAACAAGTTATTGCATGTGGTTAATGTACAATCATATGGGGGAAAGGCACGTTTGCATGTATTTTTGTTGTTAGTTGGTGATTTTATGTTTGGTATGTGTTCGCGTGCCCAAAATAAAAATATTAGACTGTATCCCTTTCCTGTTTTTCAGGTACTTTAGCCAAGGCTCTCTAGAAGATAAAGAATATGTATCTGAAGTAAGTATTACTTTCTCAAAGTAATAACTAAATACAACCTCTGACAATAAAGTTCGGTGAATGATCCTGTAAATAGAAAGTAGATACAATGTGAATGGAGCTTACCTTACTGTCCTTCGAAGTAGTCCCCTCCCACAGCTATGCAACGCTTAGCACGGCTGTACATGTTCTGGAAACTTTTTGAGAAGTCTTCTTTCGGGATGGTGCGCAGGAGCCTCGTCACGTTTCGTTGGATGTCTGGAATATCGTCAAATCTCTTTCCTTTCAACGCGAGTTTGAGGCGTGGGAACAGGAAGAAGTCGGGAGGAATCAGATCTGGCGAGTATGGTGGAGGGTCAATTTACACCACCCCCTTTTGGGCCAGGAATTGTCTGACGATATTGGCTGTGTGAGTGCCAGCATTGTCGTGAACCAGAAACCATGAACCTTGTTCTGAGTACTGGGGTCGTACCCTTTGTACACGTTTCAGGAAACGTCTCAAAATTTTAACGTACGTAGCAGCATTCAATGTTGTTCCCTCAGCTAGAAATTCCTTGTGGATTATGCCATTACTGTCAAAAAAGGCGAGTAGCATCGTTTTGATGCGTGATTTTTCTGCTTTGACCTTTTTCCGACGAGGTGATGCAGGAGAACGCCATTCCATACTTTGGCGTTTTGTTTCCAGATCGTACCTCACGCACCAGGATTCATCCTCAGCAACAATACAGCTCAAGAAATTTGGATTTTCATCCGCCATAGCGATCAAATCCTGTGAGGCAATAACACGTGCGTGCTTCTGGTCATCAGTCAAGTAATGTGGCACGAGTCGACAACACGTTTTCCTTAAGTCGTTGGTGAGGATAAGTCTCGCAGATTCACGGCTCATGTTCACTTCCTCAGCAATCATTCGTACAGTTAATCGGCAATCGTTCGTGATTAATGCCCTCACCTTTTCAATGTTTTCGTCTGTGCGAGAGCTTGACGGCCTTCCGCTACGGGGGTTATCAGAAACACTTTCCCGCCCTTCTTGAAAACGGCCGAACCACTCGTAAACACACTTCAAGGACACTGCTTGATCTTCATAAACCTGTACCAGCATATCATGGGTTTCTTTCGGTGTCTTGCCAAGCTTAAAACAAAACTTAAAATTGATCCTTTGTTCGTTCATTTTACTGTTATCAGTTTGGAACCGGACACACTAACACTCACTTGGTATAACGCGTCTCACACAGACCACAGTTGACTCACAACTGAACAACGGTGGGCCCACAATGGCGGCACCTGTCGCTACTCGTGTGCAGTGTTTCGTTGCGCCAGTGTTGCCAGGTCGAGCACAGCGACTTCATTCACCGAACTTTATTGTCAGAGGTTGTATATTCAGCGTATTTACTGAAAATAGAAAAGTACATTTTTTTCCCCCAAATCATATCGTATCAAATGGTTGTGTATCTTCAGTTTGAGTGTTTGCATAGACGTTTAGATTATATCTTTTTACTTTTTAAATTATACATTTCGGTAACAAATAGCAATATCACAGATAGTACAACATTTCTAGTGTTATTTAACGAGCATTCGGTGTGTGAAATCTTTTTACGAAACTGGGTTGTATTTTAAAATACCTGATTTTTTAAAAAATTCTTTCTGCTTGGAACAAATGATCTTCTTTCGTAAACTTCTAGTCTGGGAAGTCTTGTAGTGTTTGTATTTGAAAAATGTCCGTCAAGATGTTAAAACCTTGTTTTGTTTTTAAGTTTTGAATACTTATTTTAAGCATGCCTTTTAAAAAGCAATAAAAATGCACATTTAAAAGATTTCAAACAAAGTCTTTTGTAGAAAAGTCTTTCGTTTTTAAACCTCGGAACGCTGATAAATTTACAAGTATTGACAGCTTAAAGCAGGGGTCGCAAACGCGTATGGTTTTGGAGGCCAAAGAGTTATATGTCAAGAGATCCAAGCGGATCGAATAACATGCCACGTTTCGAGGACATTGCTTACCTAGACATTTCTTTCGAACGTGGTGGTAACTACCGAGATCGCTGTGGTGATCAAATCACGGGACGATAAATTAATGTAGATAAAGGTGGGTCTACCGGTTCATGTAGTAACTGAATCTTTTGGAGTCGGAACGTTCACTCAAGCTTCCTTTTCATGGTTCATCACTTCACATTTTTCACCTATAAAAAACTAGTGCATATTTTATCAACATCACCGCGGGCAGAATATATTCTTTAAGGGGTCGTCGGTTTGCGAGCCCTGGTTAAAGGCATTTACTACACAGTTTTTGCAGTATCTTGTTTGAACTTTTTTTTTTTTTTTAAAGAAAAGAAACTTTTACTTAATTCCTTTTCAGTGTAGAAACAATTGTCATAGTATTACTTGTAATATTATCCTCGTTTCCTCTATGTTTTACTGACTGAGTTTGATGAGAGAAGATCATGCATGAGTTTGATTGCATGAGGCCTATTCCAAAATTAGCCTCCGATTGACCGAAAACGAGAAAGAAAGAAAGAAAAAAAAAGGGGGGGGGGAAGAAAATATAATATGCAACAGCTACCTACATCAACACATTACTTCTCCGGAAATTCTTATCCAAATTGTTTCTTAGCGCACCATGACACCAGTTTCCCAGTGATTTACGAGAGACACGAACTGAGTAATGAACTCGGATCAAACGCCAAAATTAAACAAATGGTGCGTAAAAACACATGTTTCCAAGTTTCTGACGAATTTCGATAACTACTCTGTATGGAATGTTCACAGACAGGTTGAATTACCCCTGTTCACATCATGAGAAGGAGTCAAAAACTGGCTAGGTACTATAGAATAACCCTGGCGACGCCGTTTTTGAAAGTAGCGGTGGAAAACCATTGCTACGGTGTGACCACTGACTGAATTTGGGTCGGAATTTGGCAAAAAATAATGTAGGTAACTTCCTAGACATCATATAGCTAACTCTGAATACGAGAGAGAGAGATTGTATTCAAAAGATCGTATCGTATTTTTAAAATATACTAAAATAAGGTAGAAAAAAGTATTTAGAAGACAGGCGTACATGGACTTCACACACATAATAAAAATACGGCAACGTTTTGCCGAAGACATGTTCACAAACTAAGAGAGAGGAGGAGACGGACAGAGAGGAGCGGCCATGTTGCCAACTGACGCCAGGTAACAGACTGACCATATATATTTCCATCCAATCGGAGGTTGATTTTGGAATAATCTGAATATATCTTCATTTCTACATACATATAAGTGAAGCATGCGACCAAAGATTGTCTATGTTACAGCTGTCCAGTTCTGAGACAATCTAATTTGAAGAATTGCACAATCATAACATTAGGTACACGTTGCTCGCAAGTATTTCAGGTTGTGGTGGCTCCTTCCGATCGACAATCTAGAAGAGGGAGTATGTAGGTATATATTCAGTTGAAATAACATAAGCCATATTGTAACATAGACCCTTGTTTGGTCTCATGCTTGAAATAAATTAGAACTCGTGATGTTGATGAAATAAAGATGTGTATCTTTGTATTTACATAGAAAAATAAAGTAGTAATCATGGCAAAGTAATGCAGTATTATTTGTATTTACTGTTTCAGAATAACTGTACATTGTACGCAATTGTAACGTATCAAGCCGCTGATTGTTTGCCATGTCCAAGCAGCGATTGTTACGGACCATATTCAAACCCACAGAGACTTTTAACAATGATGGACAGACTAGAGTAAGTAGTAGAAGTTCATTGGATTTTCTTTTTCAAGTGTATATCTGTGAAATTTTTATTTTACACAGAATGTTTTTATAAATAATAGCTTTTAGTTTCACTGCAATGATGGAATGCTTGTGACTTCTACAAGCTGTCCTTTCCTTACGGTGAAAACACAATCTAGATTCTATTGAGTAATTAAGAAAAGTTTATATTTTCTCGTTTCTTATTGAAGTTACACTAATTGCAAAGAATTTTGGTTTTGCTTCTAAGCATTCCGCGGCTGAAATCTCATGATGTATACAGATTGAATGCTGCAGGAGAGAAACTTGAAAACAGTAGGAACACAGCAAGTTTTTTCAGTCTCATTCCCCCCCCGTATTTTCTCAAAAATTTGGTCATTGAAGGAGATCTCTTATAAAGTTCGTATGAGTACTCTTGAGAACGTACCGGAGCGCCGTTGCAGATTCACTTACGTTTATTGGGCCTCCCACCATATCAAATTAATACCAAGAAGAAAAACTGATTTCTGTTTTTCATTCTAAACATATGCCTTTGTGCACTTCTTAGTGATAGCGCCAGTCTTATACCAACGTATTGTGTGTGAAAAAGAGACATATTAACGCACGGAAAACGAATGTGTTATCAAGAATACGTACCTTAAATATTAAGGGTCCTCCTTGCGTCCGTCCCCACTTACTTTTCTGAATATTTCAAAATCTAAGAACACTATCAAAATTTTTTAAACATAGTACCCTAGTACTTACAAATTAGTAATGAAATATAACGATTATCAACTCTAGTGATATTGTCCGTCGATGAGTACTCAGCAATTGCTAACATCTGGAAATCCATAACACCATTTTCAGTAGGGCCTTGTGAGTACTAGTAGACTATGTTCAAAAATTTCTGATACTGAAATTAGATTTTTAAATATTTTGAAAAATATTAAAATGTGGGTAGGGCGCAAGGAGGATCCTTAATTGTTTATTATAGTCGTCCTCTTCTGCGGAAACTCTTTTTTTTTTTTCTCTCTCTCTCTCTATACCTGAAGGCAACTTCAGCATAACGACAATAGCATTGGAAGATAAATTACAAAACATAGCTAGGTAACGTAACATACGAACACTTACTTTCTTTTTTCTTTTAATATATTTGTAATTTGTTCACACTTTATTAACATTTTAAAATTACACTTATACATATACCATAGCATGTTAAACTACTAACAAGTGAGATTTTTTCTTGTAATTGAGTGGTTCCGCCACTAGGCAGCGCTGGTGCAGACTTGCGCTGTACTTTGCAGTGTGTATTCCTCGTGCTGTGTGCAGTTTTGGACCTATTTTTTTTATTTTTCTTCGATATTAACTCGCACATGATAGACCTCGTCATGCTAGGTTTCAAGATTTGTGTAATTTCACTAAAATTTCTACGAGGAACAATATCCATCAATAATGCAATTAGTAGTAATGCTCAAACTGTCGACTGGAACTTTCTCAAAAGCTGTTATTGTCAGAAAAGCGCTTTCGCTTTTGCTATGAACAGTGTATGTTTGCATAAAGCTTTGTTGGAAGAACTTGTAAAGCTCTTTTCCGTTGGAGTAACATGCTATGTTCAACTCATGACTTCACTTCCCCCCCACCCCGAGAATATGCTGTGTACAGTACGTATTTATTCAGAGTTATACCCCGTAAACCCCCCTTCCCCCCATTCGTGTATAAAAGCATGTTTTCTTTCAAAGAACGTGAATTTTTATGCTTTATACCCTAAGCATATGTCAATGGATGTACTGTTGTTGAGTCCGTGTGTTACCACCCATACAATTAATTCTATCTTACCGTGCACATAGCCTGTAACATTTTTTTCATTTTCGTCATGGTAGACATGTATGCAATATGAAATATAGAATAGTTTCCATACTACGATGTCACTTTAGTAATGGTCTATGTCTTGTTTCATTTTTCTAGGTTAGTAGGTGGAAAAGGTGAGTCTCATGCCAATATTGCCGAAGGATTGGCAACTGCTTTGCAATGTTTTGAAGATTTACAGCAAAAACGTGAACCAAATGTCATTCCACAGAAACATTGTATATTGGTTTGTAACTCGCCTCCGTACCAGTTGCCAGCTATGGAATCGCCTAACTTCTCTGGCCATACAGTAGAGGAGTTGGCAGGAATTTTGTTGGAAGTACGTGTTTTCTTATTTTTAAAGATACGTTTAGTTAGTCCGTGTAATCACCTCGTCAAATTAAGCCAAGCCTTTTTTTTTTTTCGCAACTCTAGAACGATAAAGAAACCCGATATTTATAGAATGGTATTCATATTGATAGTATGTAACCATGGTGATGGTGATGGTGATAGTATTTAACTATCAGCTTATATCAGTTTGTTCCTCGACTATTGTAAGAGAGGCTTGTTTTTCTGCGTAATTATTGACAATGTAATAATTGTCAAATTGAATATAAGATTGAACTCAATCTTCAATGGAATTGAAAATTTGTTATAATCTTCCTTCCTTTAACCTTTTCGTGTGTTCACAACAATGTTAATTGTAGAAATATGGTTAATTTTTATATTGTTAAAGGGTTTTTATATGTTGTAACTACGGGATAGTGTCGACATAAATAGTTCATTTTTACACGCTTTTTTTATTAACACACTTTCCATCATCCGATTTCTTTAAAATTTTGTAAACTTGCGTGCTTCCGTTGACAACATAATATTCAATCATTAGATATACGACAGAATAATCCAGTTAACTGTAATTAATTAATTAAAATAAGCCATCTATTGAGAGAAAGTTAAACTATCGAATCCAAAGGATATTAAAAAAAAATCACGTTTTTTTTAAGCAAATAAAAATGCACTACAAATATCAATAATAAGGTAACCAAGAGCACCCACGCTTTTTTTATTATTATTTTTTACTTTTTTGTGCATTTTTCCGTTATAATTTTATTATTTTTCATTTATTGTGCATTTTTCTTTGCTTAAAGAAGTATGTGGTTTTTTTTTTAAATTTATTTTATTATCTTATATTTTTAATGTGTATGCAAGCTGTTAAAGTAAATAAATCGTTAAAATGACCATAAAAACTCATGTATTTTGCTCCCGTAAATTCGGTAGGTACTCTGTATATGAGAAATCTTTACTTCTGCATGTGTAGGATGTACATGTCCCTGGAATTTACAAATTTCAATATATGCGGAATTCCTTTGAGAAATTGTACAAAGCTCCCGAATTGTCTAAAATGCTGGAAAATATGCGGAATAAATCCAGTAAATATTTTTCTGTGTTGAAACTAGGTTCAAGTCATAGGCATTCATATTGGCGGCATTTGTGTTTTCCGTGGTATTGAGCAGAATGAATACTCGTGATAATGAGGGTGGCAAACAAATATTCTTGCATCGTAATACCCGCATGCAACATGTTCTGTTTCAGATCATGTTAACTTAATACAGACATCTGACAATATCCGACTTTTAGCAACGATCGAGTGATGGTTTTTTCAATAAATTTCCCCCAGTTCACCTGTAGGGATACAAGTGGTTCGGAGCCCACTTCAAAATGTCGGTTTCGTTCTTAGAACGTTTTTCATGCAAGGGAAGACTGTAGAAAACCACCATCGGTTCACCTTCCCCAGAGACCTTCCGGTCATAGACCTGCCATCGTCCATCATCATCACCCATTTCCTTTGGTCTAGCGGCGAAGAACGTGGACCAGGATTCCTACTGAGGATGCCGCCCATGTTTAAATAAATTTGAATTTTGTTTACGATATGTAGGCAACTTTGGCTCAGGCCAGATGGATAATGTTGGGAGAATTGGTGGAATGAAGAATGTGGGAAGAAACGGGAAAGCCCTGAGAAAACTCTCAGACGGTATTTGTTCAGCACAAAACCCACATGACATGAGCTAACATCGAACCGAAGACCCCACGTACTAGCCTGAGCCGCCGCGGGCAGGCGTGTTCCAGTTCTTCTCTCACTGATCAGATCATGGTGATTTAAGTTTTCTCAAAGTTTTCCTCAGTCCCTCCGGCGAATGACGGGATGAGACATGAAGTAGAAATCTTGGCCGCTCTTTTCCATATTTCTTTTGCTGTATGGAGTGTTTCCCACAAATTTGAGGACAAGTCAGATACCAGTAAAAGGCCTGAAATATAAATGAAGCAAACAAATTTCGCCATTTTTTTAAAATACGATATTTCCCTGAAAGTAGTTGTACTGAGCAGTAAGATACGAATAAATTTCATGTCTCCGAAGACTATTGCATAGTCGAGTTATGTAGGGTGTATACATCGATTATTACATTTAATAGCAAAAAAAAAAAAAAATCAGTAATTATAAAAGAAAGCCTCTGTACATTTCTCTCACACCATTTGAACTTCTCACGCTTATTGTTATCATTTCAGAGAGGAATCCATTTGTCCATCTTATCACCTAGAAAAATACCGGCTCTCTTCAAGTTGTATGAAAAAGCGGGAGGAGATTTACAAACATCACAAACCAAAAACTATGCCAAAGATCCAAGGCATTTAGTATTGTTGAAAGGATACAGGTTAGTTCAGTTTTAAGGTTATTTCTCTTTCCACTCTTATTTCGTTGTTTTAATGTAATACAAATTTATCAGATTGTAAAGAAAGTACCCACAATTTTTCAGTGTTCTAAGATGATGGATCTGTGGTGTCACTACATTCCAATGGATAATGTTATCTTGGTGGAATATTAGATAGATCTGTGTTGTAGTGAAACACGTTGTTGTGGTTCTGTGTGTGTAACAAGTTAGAACATTCCGCAGACGATGTAATTATTCTGTGAATATTTAAATGGGATAGAAGTGAAGGAAACGTTAGGGAAATTGCAGAAAGGTTTTGGTGACAGTTGTATTGGACAGAGCATGTGCCTATGAGTTATAGAGAAAATTCGCCAGTGGAAATCGTGACCTGTCAGGTGACGCTTCAATAACAATGTGGCACTGGAAGAGTTATTAAGGTTCGCGCCACCTATTTTCACAATGACATTGCTCATCCACACGTTGCCTTAAGAACGCAACAGAGACTGCACACATTTGTCCGTCATATTCACCGGACATTGTCCTATGCGATGTCGATCTTTCTTGAGCTTCATTTCGAGGAAGATCTTTCCAAATGATAACGATGTGAAGAGATGCCTGGATGACTTCTTTGTTTCACTCCCTCAAGGGCTACAGCAGTAGGGGATATGTAGATGATTAAGTGCAGTATTTATGGACGCATGTTCGTTTTTTTTTTTTTTTAGAAACTTTCTTTACAACCCGATAAGTAACCGTACATGTTTTTAAATTTCTTGAAATATATTGTGTACAGTATTCCGATATGTTGCTGAATCAATCAATAAAGTGAACTTTAGACACTCGTTATGGTGGTAACATTTTTTAAAAAAAAAAAAAACTTCCGACAAAATCATATATTTTTTTTTTTCCTCTGTCCCTTCACGGAAGACAATAATTAGTAAAAAAAATACCTACCTTGGAAATAGTAATCCTAACATTTAGCAATGTTGAACCAACGTATATAGCGTGGTTTAAAACTAGACCGACTAACTTCGGGAGGTGACTCCTCTCATCAAAACAGGGGGAAAAAAAGTTCCTTTGAAGAAATTTTGGAAATTTGCGTAGTTTCGGAGCTATAGGCGCCCACAGTTACGGCTAAGCATATCACATTCGAAGTAATACCCAGTACATCCATTTGAGGAGTGTTTATGATTGAGGGAGTGGCGTATAAACAGATTACGCGACGTAAAAAAATTGTTAACTTTAAATAGGTGTTCTGAGTACTACTACGATTGTGATTTACCAAGCCGACACCGCTTACGTCATTATTTTTTCGAGATATGACGATACCGCCGTAACTTTGAGCGCATGGAGCTCAGAAACTACGCATGTTCCGAAATTTCTTCAAATAAACCTTCTTCTTGTTTTGATGTGAGAAGTCATCTTCCAAAGTTTGTGGGTGTAGTTTTAAAATACGCTATATATACAGCTTCAAGTATATATATGAATCAGTACTACTCAGTTAGTAGAGCGTTTACTTTACATTCTGAAAGTTCTGGGTTCGTTCCTAGTGGCCAACAATCCTGTTTTTTCTCACTCACACCAGGCAAATAGGGGTGGAAGTGCAAAGCGGAGATGTAGGTGAGATGTTGGTCTTTCAAAGTACTACCATTGTTACATTTGTCTTCGTGGAACAAAGGAACCAAGGACCAAGCGAAAATCCGTTGGATTTGCTGATAATCATATTTGTTCCAGAATCTTGTTTCGAATATATATTGCCGAAGCTATTGTTTCCTTCAGTGACTTTATTTTGGAACTTTCTCTGCAGTAGTTCTCGTTTGCGTTGCATTTGTTTCATGAAATGTCTAATTTATAAAGGTTTTTTATTATTATTGTTATTATTTATTGTCTTTTAATAAATCAAAAGTACGTCTCGCTATATGTATTTCTGACGACTAAGAATTTTCGTTTCGTTTTCTTTACAGTTTAAAAGAAAGACCAATCAGTCCAACGCCTAATGTTCCACCTCATCAAACAATGACTGGTGCTGCCCCAGTTCCCGTTCCTACTGGAGTTGTTTCAATGCCGAATCAACCTTCGCCCGTTGCGCCTCCTATGGACATTCCAGTTACAGCGCCCGGCATGGCGAATATGTATCGGCCACCTGGACAGGGATCGCCAATCCCACCTCCGCCTACAGGTGGCGTTGGCGTTGTTCGTGCACCTGGAGCTCAACCAAGTCCTAATACCTTCAATCAAGGTGCACCTCCTCCAATGCAACCCGTGGGTCAGCAGCCAACTTTCCGATTAAGTGTTTCAAATCAGACTGTTGGACCAAGACCTGGGAATCAGTTACCAGCTGGACTTCAGCCTGATCCTCACATGCTTAGAGGACCTGGTCCCAGGGGATGGCCACAATTTCAAGCTCCTAACCAGACTATGGCTCAGCAAGGATTAATGTCTGGCGGGATGCCACCTCAAGCAATATTTCAGAACGTTGGAAACGCAGGTGGATTTCAACCTATACGCCACTTCGGACCTGGTGGTGGTGCGCCAACAACCTCAACCAGTGCTTTAATAGATCATCTCAATAGACCGACACTTCCTTTGCCTAGTCATTTCCAAGGAATGGACAATAATCTAGGTAAGTATATAGCACTGAATGTAAACAGAAAAGAAATCATGCCAATTATAGGTTTATAGTATTTATTATGGAAGTAAATATTAGTAGAATCATTTAGAAATATAATTTCAAGAGTACCAGGTGTGTGAGGTCGAATCGGTGCTTTACAGGTAACACATAGAAACATATTACAATTTAACTTGCATTTCCTTCATTGCACTCCCCTGTCTCCTCTGTATATGCAGTTCGTCCGTTTCTGGTTTTGAATTTTATTAATAGTCTTTAGGCATCTTGGACTCAGATAAGGATAGGGTATGGGAGAGAATGTGGAAGGTTTCAAGATACCATCCCGGATTAGCGTGATGTGACTGAGGAAGGAAACACCTCTCTGGATAGCCGGTTGCTGGGATTGACCCCAGGACCTTCTGTTGTTCCAAGTAGTTGCAGTGCTCTGTAATAAGTCCCCTGTATGTGCTAAATGTTGGTCCCATTCAACAGGTGCCAAATCCGGTAAGTATGGTGAGTGTACCATTACTTTCTTCTTTCTTCATATTAAAAAGGTCGTGTGAAATTTGCCCTACATCGTCAGGTTTCACCGTATCTGCTATAATTCGGAAACTTACATGTCAACTATTCCGGCCCTATTTCACTTTTTCGATGTTTTTATTAGATCATACGATTTCAACCTGCTTGATTGATTCAGACGTTGCTTTCTATCAGCTCCTTTAATTCAAAATGTATGCACTCAACAGGAATCGATCTCGGGACCCTATTCGAAATCCGATTGCGAACAAAATGCTAGTAGATCTATTTCCGTTTCTCCTACTTCAAGGATTATTATAAGAAAGAGCCTAGTTTTTCTGTCCTGTATGTGTAGCACGATAGCCACCACTTCATATTAATTCGAGACTTATCTGAGGAATTTCTCTGTAAGGTAATGTGCATTATCTCACAACGTTTATTTAAAAAAAAAATCTAAGTCCATTACCGAAAATTAAAATGTTTATTTTTGTGGGAACCCTTACTCGAAGAAGACCACAAGATTTTGAAGTATAGCTAAATCTTACATATGTTTTTAACAAAATTAATTGAGATCACTCAAGTTAACATGAAGCAAGTATAGTCAATAAAAATATCTTAATTATTTTATAGCATTTAGTATGTGTTGATTTGCGAGATATTCTTCTGTCAGTTGCCTTGTTCGTCATAGTTGAAAGAAATTACTCATCTTTTAAATTCTTTAGTGCAGATAAAGAATCTCGAGTCTATCGGTAGATTTGTAATTAAATTGTCTTACGTTAAATCAGCTGCATGAAAGCTGTGAGAAACTTAGAATGAAAGTAAACGCAAATAAAACGAAAGCAGTGATCATTGGAAAGAATCGAACCTTAGCAAACCTCAAGATTGGGAGAGAGAAAGTAGAACAGGTAGCCAAGTTTAAGTATTTGGGTAGTATTGTTAGTGGGGATATGAAGTGTTAAAAAGAGATAAAGGCGAGAATAGCGGTGGCGAAACAGGCGTTTAGTAGTAATAAGAGGAATCTCTTCTGCGGATCTATACAAAGAGTTGAGTGAGGAAGAGATTAGTTAAATGTTTTGTATGGAGCAGAAACGTGGACATGGAGAAAAATGAAAAAATCAGCTGTATACAGAAGAAATGGAAGTTTTGAAGAGAGTGGGCGAGAGACGAAATCCTGGAGACAATGAAGAAGAAAAAGAAACTGATAAGGGCAGTGACTGCGCAGAGATTTTGTACTGAGTGATTCCATTTAAGGTATGGTTGAAGCAAAGAAAGGAAGAGGAAGAATAATACAACTCTGTGACAGTATTAAGGAAAATAAATTATATGTTGGGATAAAAAGGAAAGCAGGAGACCGGGATGAATGGAGAGGGTTTAGCTTGCCTTGAAGGACCTGCCTCTTTAGGCAGAGGACTGAAGATGGTGATGATGATACACTTTACTTTTAAAATGCGTTAGGTGTAATTTCCTGTTTTTATCAACCAGAAGTGTTTGTGTGATTCTGAATCGGAATCCAAGAAATCCCAGGCCGTAACAACTATTACATAGAATTTACGGAATAGAATGAATCAAAGTAATCTCAAACGTAACTTAATGTATTTATTGAGCTTATATGGGATGTACAGACATCAGTGGGCTAAACCTGGTAGAAGCATGAGGGATGATGTACTTCGGCAAGTATATCCTCGGAGTTGGGAATCCGAAAGATAACTGCCAGAGCCCGTATTCTACCAGCAATGAATATTAGTGTGGTTGGTTTTGAAAGCATGTAAAAATCATGAAATTTTGCTTCAGCTCACAATATTTTTCAAACAGCATCGTATTAAGTTCAAGATTTCCTGCAATTTCCTTCCTCTTCTCTCTTCACACCTCCACGACAGTGTTAATTTCGAAATATATTAAATTGTTTTTATATGTTGTGATTATGGGATATTGTTCCACCTATATCTTTATACTCTTTTATTTTTTAACTTAGTACTACTAGCATTATGCAAATCTGTTAAAGTCATAAAAGAGTCTTGAATTCCGCTTCTGTAAATTTAGTAAACGCCGTGTAAATACTATTTTCATTAGTGAGACTGTAAAACCTCAGCGTGGCTTGCGTGACCAAGGTTCGACCTGGCCTTCTCTTCAGAACTCCACCAAAATCAGCTCTTCTGTACTACACCACGGTAGCTTGTAGATACATAACATATTTTAGTAAAGATCCAAGTCAATCGTGTTCTAGTGAACGTTGTTGTCAATTCATTTTGTCCAATTTGTGTGCTGATATGTTTTCAATTACTTCTTCTTTTGAAATGTAAAATATTCTCATATTGCGGTTTCGTTTAGTCGTATAAGACGTTCGACTGTTGACCACTAATATCTGAATTAACCGAAGAACATTAATTGTATTTTATAATCGGTTCCTTCTAAATTCCACCACTCTTTCTTTCGACGATAAGCACTGTATTTGTTTAACACTTGTCTGGAATCCACAGTTTCCCCATTTGTCGTCGTGTTTCCACTTTTACACATTTCATTTGTTGATTCTTTACTTACAAATGTAATATCTTCACAGAAATAACAGATAAGATAAACTTAATTGCTTAGGCGCTATCTCCAAGTGGGTAAAATGTAATATAGCCACTGTTTCCTCATTGTTTTGTACAGATATTTCACAATTGTTACATTTTTCTTGAAAGTTTCCTGTTATTCAGTATTTCCCTGCCATGTAAGCGTTCGCAAGTACTGTGTTTGTTTCTATAGATATTGTATAGCGTTGTTACACGTAAAATTTTAATTGTTCTCCGTTATAATAATATTGTGTTTGTTAAAACGGGAAGAAATAATTAGAAAGAGTTTGGTTCATTATGAATTAATATGCGACCAAATAGCCAAAAGGAAATTTAATGTAGCATAAGGTGACATTAAGGATAACCTAAAGCAACGATCTCCAACAAAAGATGGTAGCACTGTCTCCGTATATGTCTAATGTATTCTTATCGTTGCAAGAAATTTCCTTGCTGCGCCTATAAATTCAAGCCTAGAGAGTTCAAACTTTCAGGGAAGAAAGATCATAGCCAATTCAAGAGCATGATCGAGGCCGATTTTAAAATTTTCGTTTTCTTTCATTGTTGATGTGAATATCGAAACCTATAACAATTAACAAAATAGAAAATTAAAAATCGGCATCGATCATGCTCTTGAATTGGTTATGAACTTTCTTCCCTGAAAGTTTGAACTCTCTAGGCTTCAATTTGTAGGAGCAGCAGTAAAATTTCCTGCAACGATAAGAATACATTAGACATATACGGACGTAGTGCTGCCATCTTTTGTTGGAGATCGTTGCTTTAGATTATTCTTAAATGTAAAACTGATATGTTAATTAATAAAATTACATACTATAATTAAATTCCATTAGTAATTGAAGTATTTTTGATTAGTGGCGTATGTTTAGTACAGATAAAGAATTACTGTTGTTATTTATGACCATGAGTTAAACTGTCTTCTCTTTGAAGAACTTCCTTTGGTTTCGTGTTTCCTATCTCTCTATTCGATTCCCGGTTGGGGACAAGTGATTCGGAGCCCACGTTAAACTGTAGGTCTCTTCCTTAGAAGCTTACCAGCTCATTTAGGACGTTAGTAACAATTCAATCAACCTATCTCTGTATTTGTTGATAATTGTCAGACGTCTCGGCAACGAATACAGATGCAGGTAAATTAGTTTGACAACTTCCAGATTAAATCAAAACATTATTAAATCTCTCTAATAGCCGCCCACAAGGTTATGTCTGTGGCTTGAAGAAGTGGGGTACGGGGAAAATGTTTTCTCTGCCTTTTAGACAAGTCCACTGTTCAAAGAAACTCCGTATCTTTTCCAACCCCTTGTGTAATTGCAGTGTTGCCAGACGTATTTAAATTGTCACAGCAGTGTCATTCTCAGGGGTAATCAGCACTCAGCGGGACCGAGTTTGCTAGAAGCCATTCTCGGCATTTCCCAGAGGGTTGGTGACCTCATAGTAGAATATGACGTCTATGGCAGAGCTACCTAGCGGATGGATTCAAAATCACGTGCTCTGAACAAAAACCCATTAGTTTTAGCGCAACCAGAAATGGGGAAAAGTGCTAAGTCTATCTATTATGAGGTCTATGGTTATAGGTCGTGATGTGTAATTTTGTTTTTACCGTAGTAGAATGAGGAGAGAAGGTAACGGCCAGGGTCTAAGTTCTTAAGTACAATCTCGGCATTGATCTCTTAAAGGAAACGCCAGAAAATCTGTCAGGGTGTCCGACTTGAGCCGGGCTCCAAACCCAACCGCCTCCCCAGTTCT
Source organism: Lepisma saccharinum (assembly GCA_022664845.1). Classification (NCBI taxonomy): domain Eukaryota; kingdom Metazoa; phylum Arthropoda; class Insecta; order Zygentoma; family Lepismatidae; genus Lepisma; species Lepisma saccharinum. The sequence goes on from JAGDQP010004285.1 coordinate 84,688, forward strand.
TATGCCTAGTCAGCGATTATAGTCGCTAGACTACAATAGCTGGGTCTAATTGATTCAATTTTATTAAAGTTCTAAATATGTTGGTGAGCTTCTAAGGACGGAGTCTACAATTTTTGGTAGTGGAACTTCTCCGTTCAGTGGCTGGGACTGAATTGATGAGTGTGCATCTGAGATAGTTACAGCTGCTCCCCCCCCCCCCCCCCCAAAAAAAAATGGGTCACTAGAGCACATTTCTCCAGCGATACCTGTATGTAATGTGTGTTATAAGTTATTTGACAGTCTTCTAATTTTTACTGAATTGAGAAGTATGCCTAGTAAAGTAAATATTAGTATTAGACAGGCAATCCTGCCTGGCAAAAATCATGTGGCTTACTACAGTGACTGATAAACGTTACGGGATGTGGGGACGCTAAGCAACGAGCAGCGAATTCCTAAGCCAAGTGTTCTTCTGAGTAGTACAGAGTACTTCAGTTCACATTCGCATAAGACATAATAGATAGTTCTGCTGAAAGGTGATAAAACTCTTTTCTTATAATTTGCATGTTATGTTTTACAGCTAATACCGTGATGGTAACGGCAGTAAATCAGTCTGGACAGATGAATCCGCAAAACGCTCAACAACAGCAGCAGCAACAGCAACAACAACAGCAGCAGCAACAACAACAACAACAGCAACAACAACAAACTGGTCGACCTCCTGGAAGCCAGGTTGGTGGTCCACTTCCACCAGTGTCTCTACAGCCACCGAGTAGCATGTCAAATCAACCTTCCGCAACCACGACTGCATCAAATCAAGTTGGTGGTGGCCAGGCTCCCAATGCCAATCCGAATGCGGTCAGGGAAAGGCGGACGATTTGGCAGGGCGTGCTGGAGTGGATAGAGAAGGCGAAGAACCCGTCAGATCAGCAGAAACTTACACGTCGCGTACCGTGTCAAGTGCTGGAGAATCCAAAGGATGGAGATCCGGAATTGTAAGTTGGATTTTACAAAATGTTGATTTCTAGCTGATCAAAAACTTCTTTTTTTTTTTTTTGGTCTTCATTCACTTTGTCTCTAACGCAGGCTAGCATCTCATTATTATTACTATTACTTAGTATTTATTGTCTTTATTTAGTGTTATCTAAATATTGAGAAACAGTTTACATAGGAAGAATAATTTCAATTTCATCTACGAACCTTACATTGCTAATAATCTGTCTTCAGTTAGTTGCCAATACTTTCAACACTAGTGAAGCGTGACTTTTTATACCTGGGTCGCTGTACGAACCGTCCTAGCTCGTTTTTTGCAAACATGCTCTCCGAAGTTAATGGCTGCACTGATACTAATTCGATCTGTTACTGCTCTTCTTTGAACGTGTATCAATGCAGAATTAAGTTCACGAGATGATGTTATAAGAGTGTCATATTTTCATTTGCTGTACGTCACCAGCAGCCGGTGGCAGGAGTTTCTCTTGGTGCTTACGTGAGATTGAGTGTCCGGTGATGAAGTGACGGGTATATAGGAACTGCAAGTAATAACTAAAAATACAAAATTGTGTATTAACCCTCGGAGGACCAAGCTTCAGCGGGTTTCACCGTGGACCAAGGGCAAGGGAGCAGAGCCCTGCACGGGCCGGGCGCGCCCGTTCGGCCCGGCCCGTTTCAAGTACACTGGGTCGGACCGGGCCGGGCTCATTCCGGGCCAAGCCGGGTCGGCCCGGACACATA
>JAGDQP010004286.1:0-24583 GCA_022664845.1 Lepisma saccharinum
GAAACACGACTCCGGCGACGATTTCCACCTCCATCCTCTCTCACAGAACTGGCCGATGCCCTGCACGAGGAATGGTGTAATATTCCACTTGCTACCATTCACGACCTCTATGCCTCCATCCCACGTCGCATCAAGGCTGTTCTGAAGGCGAAAGGTGGCCCGACACCATATTAATCTGGTAAGTTGCACTTTCGTTCAGGTGTTTCCATTATTCTGATAAGCATCTGTATATCAAACAAGGTGACATTGAAAACATACAGAACGGTTATTCCGCCTGTAATATTTTACGGTTGCGAAAGTTGGAGCACGACTCAAGCAGATGAACATAAATTACGAGTGTTTGAAAATAAGGTCTTGAGGAAGATATACGTACCGAAACGGGACGAGATGACTGGAGAATGTAGGATACTGCACACTGAAGAACTTCATGGACTTTACGACTCACCCGATGTTGTCAGAATAATGAAATCACGACGACCAAGGTGGGCAGGCTATGTAGCTAGGATGGGGAAAAAACGAAGAATATATTTCATCTTGATTGCAAAGCCGGAGGGAAGAGACCGTTGGGAAGACCAATACGACGTTGGAAGAACAATATTAGAAGGGATCTTCGAGAATATGGCAGCATCGTAGATATTGCATATATAGAATAGTTATTTTATATTCAATTATGGATTTAATGTTGAAATAATTAATGACTGAATTGCAGTCATTTAAATGCAAAGAAATATTTCGTCTCGCCAGAGAAAATAAAGCGTTTAATTTTGCGAACGATAGATGACAATGGCAAAGTGCATTTGAAGGTGAAGTGGCTCACATTTTTATTTAGAACGGTATTTTTTCTTCTTTAGAATTTCAATTTATATTTTATATTTTTTTTACTGCAAAATTCCTTTATATTGTTCTTTGCTTTCATTCTATGTTATTAACAAACCTAATAAAATTATCACAACCAATTCTGTTACCTTTGTACATATAAAGCTACTACGAAACGAAAGTGACCTAAGTCGACCAGAAGTCTATGAAGTGGACTTTGCGGGCTAAGGCAAAATTTACTTTATCCGGTACTGCTATAAGAAGGAGTCAATGTTTCCTGGTGGAGGGAAATTTCCCTATGCTTAGAGAAAAGATGCTTAAAATTTGCCGAGAGGGAGAAAAGGGAACTTTCTTTAAAATGGCTTCAAATATAGGGATATTATTCTTGAGTATATTTCAACCTTCAATTGACAGCATAAAATAAATAAAGTTGCAATAATTCACCAAGCGGAACAGTTGTCGTTATGAGGAGGTACAAAAATAGAATAGTAATATAATCCTGATTTATCTTTGAAGCAGTAACTTTTACAGATGTCTGGTGACTTTGAAATGTGACGGCTCTAGACAAATTTCTAATACTTTACAGTGAATTCTTAAATTACTTTTACGTTATAAGAAGATAGTATTGTGATGAGTCTTAAAATACGATAAATTACACACTAAATCAAAAGAGGGAATATCCGCTCGATTTGAGCAGAAAGAGGGAACACTCTTTTTTTATTTAGAGTGCGATTTCATCGGAGAAGAGATGATAAATTTCCGCGCGGAAAAGACAGGAACTATGGTAGATCATTTCGATGGGAACATATACATATATTTTTAGGTGTATTTCCATCTATTCAGATAAAGTTTTCGTCTTTTGAGCAGGAAAACGACGCAATAAAATGTTGAAATGTAAAAGATGCATTTCTACTTTATTTGTAAGTAGTAAGAAAAAAATGTAATTATGGATGAAAAAGAGAAAGAATATTATACTCGGGGAGGTTTCAATCCGGTATCTACCGGCTATCTATCCAATGCCTTAACCCTTCAGTTAGCCGTCCAAAAGCGATAATATGCCCTCAAAATGGTTTCTTTCGTCTCATCACGTTCTTGTAAACAACGTTCAAAGATTACTTGTACGTATTTTACTTCTGACGTGTTCTGGTGTTTTGTTTCTCACTGAAAAGCTTTCAAGCTTTCTGTTGTCATTTTAAATTAAACGCAATGCTATAAATTTCACAGTATAGCTATGTCTTCCGTTAACCTTCGCAGTAACAAATTTAACTAGATATCAAAGTTAACTAGGAGCTAGATGTATTGCAAATCACTCTAAAAAGATGAGAAATCCCTCTTTCAAGTTCGAAAATATAAATTACATCCAAACGAATGGAATTCCAACTAGAAAGAGCACATGTTCTATCGAAAGCGAAAGTGTTTTGTTGGAAACCACTCTTTTCGATCGAAAATTCCACTCTACAAAAGATTAGTCCCTCTTCCCACACTTTTGATTTAGTGTGTACACATTACAAGAAAAAAAACATGCTTTCAATTTTAGTGATACAAAGAGCAAGGAAAATTTAATTATTAGCGTGAATTATTATTTCAATACTGCGGGAGATTTCTAAGTTATCTTCCTAAACAATATTCTTGTATTTTTTTCTGTTGGAGAGTTCATGAAATGTAATTTGAAAAGCATTTACTTACGGTAGCAGCAGCATAAGTAGCAGTGGTAGAAGAAGAATAAAATTTAAGCGTAAGGAATTTTAATGGAGAAAAGGGTAATTATTGTTCTACCTGAACAATAATTATATAGTATTATGTACTTTAGGAGATACACTGATTTTTGTAAAGTAAGAGCGATATGGACAAAGTACCCCACCATCGGGGTAAAACGCCCACCGTCGTGGGATAATATGCCCATGCACACCAATACTAAACTAAACAAGGTGGAAGGACATAGCAATGGAAATGATGTTACGATAGAATCTGGTCATACTACAGGAAATTATATTACGGTACAAGTTGCAAAAACTAGCCTCTAAAGCATTCCTAATACTTCCTTACCATTGACAGGCTTGGAAAATATAGAATAGAAAAATACTAGTGTTGCCGACGAGACGAGATTTAGGCTGTCTCGCCTCGAAAATATCTTGTCCAGAGTGTCTCGTCTCGAAAAGATGTATACTTTGCATTTCGAGAGCTCTATCTCGTCTCGTTTACTATAGCCATTTTCTCTGTCTCGTCTCGTCTCGTCTCTTGACGACACTAAAAATAAATATTAACTGAAAATACGAAATGGAAAAGCTTGTTTAGCTTCATTCTATTTGTGAGATGTAAGTCTGTTTTGCACAACACAATACTAATAACATTAAACAGTATTATGGAAATATTAGACGAACTGAAAATAAAAAAAATATGAGAAATATTACACTCACTGAAGGAAATTAACTGAATTTACATGTTTCTCCTCTTTTAAGACAGAAACAATTACACAGCTTTAAAGTGTATTACAGTGTTTGCTAGAATGGGAATACGTGGGATAAAACGCCCACGGACCATTAACCCAGACGCTTAGTGGGCAAATCACCCCGATGTCAAACATGATAGTTTCAGTTCAACCTCCAACACTGCATGGTATGGCGTCTACCCTCTATTCCATCAGAACAACGGAACCCTTCTTTGTGCAACACACATTCATTGGATTCGCTAATACAACAGTGTAATCATTCTGTCTCCCTAAATTTGAAACGTTCAAAAACAATTCCTTGTAAAAATTATGTGCTTAGCACATTTAAATTATACTGCATGTCTCCACTTTGTTCACACAACTTTAATGGTGTCACCTTCGTCTTTTATATAATTGCGCCTTCACTCAATAGTATCACTGTTGTTGCCAAATATTTCCTTCTGTTTTCTTAAGGGGTGGTCATTTTACTCCACTGGGCATTTTATCCCCACTTACTCTGAATAATTCCCTTCACCTGCTGGACATTACTGCAAATGGTTGTAGCACGCCCGACACCGACGACGGTTAGAACAGCTGCAACAAAGTGTTTATTTCTTCTACATTAAAATATTAGAACCCACGTATATATTTTCAATGCTTGTGATACGTACCCTGCTGTGTAAATAATTGTCCTAAGGAATATGAGGGCTGTTCAGAGTGACAAGGTATACTCATCTCATAGTAACGTCGTAAGAAGGAAGTGTTTGTGATGAAAACTGGCTTGATCTTGCCCAGGATAGATCTCGATGTCGCACGTTTGTTACTACGGCGATGAACTTGCAAGTTTCGTAAGCCATAGAGTAGGAGATAGTTAAAATCTATATTCTCTGGAAAAACAGCGATTTTATTTCAAGAAGAAGAAGTGGTTGCTTTTAACTTTTCATCTCGATTTATCCTTTCAATATATCTGAGCATTATTTGCAAAATAGAGTATAAAGTCTTGCTTTTATGTATTAGAGTAAAATTATTGACAGATGTGTGTAAGAGAAAGTTTATTAGTAAAGGTCTTTTTATTTTCTTTCCTGATAACAGAAGCTTAAAACTGGTTTAGCTTTTATCATTTTTAAAGTGTGGCTTGTGTTTCATCAGTGTAGTGTCAGAGGACCATATACGGACTGTCATGCTGTATGAATTTCACCAGGGACATTCAGCCAGCGCAGCGGCACGAAACATCACTGCCGTATATGTTGATGATGCTGTAGATGTGTGAAAGTACCAGAGCTAGTTCCAGAGGTTTTGGTCTGAGACACCAGACTCACCGATAAGCCACGAGAAGGGAGATCTGTGCAGCTCGACAACGATGCCCTACGAGCAGCGGTGGAGGCAAATGCAAACTGTTGGAGAACAGGCCAGTGAACTCTATGTCACCCATTCGACCGTTCATCGTTATTTGCAGGCTCTTGGGTACGTGTCGAAACTCTGAAAATGGGTACCCCATGCGTTAACGACTCAACAGAAGCAGAAGCGAGTTGACATCTGCAGTTCCCTGCTCACCCATCACAGACGTGAGCCATTTCTGAACAGAATGGTAACAGGAGGTGAAAATTGGATTCTCTACCATAACATTACACGCAAATGGCAGTGGGTACCAAAATGGAAGGGAGGCGCAGAAACTGTAACAAAACAGGATATCCACCATTGCAAAGTGGTGTTGAGTGTTTGGTGGGATATCCGTGGGATAGTCCATTTTGAGCTCTTGTCAGGTAACCAAACAATCAATGCAGATGCCTACTGTCTGCAGATTAAACGCGTATGGACTGCATTGCTAGAGAAATGTCCTACTCTGGTTAATCGCAAGGAATAACGATGATAACGCGCGACCACACACAGCAAGAAGGAACTGTTCCAAGATTGAGGAATGTAGCTGGAAGAAACTACTCCACTCGACGTTTTCGCCAGATCTTGCACCAACAAGCTACTGTCAATTTCGCAGCCTGAGAAAATACCTTTCCTAGAAAACACTGCAAAATGAGGATGATGTGAGATGAACAGTATTCCAGTTCTTCTCCTCCAAAATCGGTGACTTGTTTCAGCAGGGGATTCAACAAGTGATTGACAGATGGTATATTGTTGTAAAGTCCGGTGTGGACTATTTTCCTGACTATCGGTAGTGTTGCAGGTACGTTATCGTTCTTTATCTCATGGTGCAAAAATACGACATTGCTTATCAGATAAGCTGATATGTACATTTCGTGTAACTTGTGTTTCAAGTTATAGATAACAGATTATTTCATTTTTTTTATATTTCAATGCCACTTATGCTCCTTCCTTACTAGGGTTGACAATTACAGTTTAATAGGATAGTCTGAAACCTGATTTCACTGAGATGTGTTGAAACTAATCTTTGGAAGAGCATGAATGATGCTTAAGAATAATGAAGTCCCGACGACTAAGGTGGGTAGGCATGGGAAAAATCGAAGATTATATTCCTTCTTGGTTGGAGGGAAAGAGGTCACTGGAAAGACTGAGACGATATTGGGAGAACAATATTAAAATAAATCTTCGAGAAGTCGGTGTTTGTGATGGAAACTTTCTTGATCTTGCCCAGAATAGAATCCTATAGCGAACTTACTTTTGTTACTGCGACGATTAACTTCCGAGTTCCGTAAGTTTATACCGGATTTAATATCTGGAACGGACTGCGCATGTATACAATATGTAAAGGAAGCAGAAAATCGTTAGTAAACCCTTGAATGCTATTTTGTTCACTAGTGAGATGAGCAAGAATAGCATAGAAGCTATTTTTTTCAATGCTACTTTGGTTAAATTGCTATCACTGCAACGACCGATGAAGAATAGCAGGTACTGGCTTGAATGATATTTTTCTTCGAAGATTGTTAAGGGTAAAATGTATTGTTTCCTTATTTTCAACAAATAGAACTGCTGACAGGGTGGGACAAAGGGTAGAGGGTAACTGCCCCGAGGTCCGAGTCCAGGGATACTGCCAGAACACACCAAATGGACTCTCTTCCAAAATCTCGATCACTGTCTCTGTAGCATTATTTTTTTCACTGTAAAACATCAATAGAAACTAAAATTTTACTTACTCCCTCAGAATTTTGACTTTATACCCCCCAAACTTAAAATTCTGGGAGACGTTACTCGCATCTCTCCAGGATTAAGGTATAGGAAAATTGCATTCGTATCCTATTCAAAGTATCATCGCAGCATTGGTTTGGTGATACTCAGTAAAATCATTTGCAATGTCAGTCAGGGTAGATGGCGTGATCACATGTCTAACCTATGTCTGTATATCATCTGACAGGATTCTTTCCCAGTAGACCATGGGGTTTGGGGTCAAATCTCAGTTATTTACGTAGGCATTTTGTACAAAAGTGGGGCGTATTGTATGTATTTTTCAGTTAGCAACCCCATCAGACTGCAAGTGCGCCAACGTGTTACCTATACATAAGCAATTGACAAGTGTGCAATCATTGCATCATGGAACATTGACCAATGCAAATACGTATCGTAACAGTGAAGACGCTTCTCCAAACAAGTTCGTTATGGACTACCCGTGGGCACTACGACATAACAATTAAGATCACCTCGAGCCAATCAAGATACTTAAAGACCATATATAAATTTAAACTAAAAGGTAAATTGTAACCAGAATAATAATGTACTAAAGATAGATTAAATGGTTTCTAGATATATAAATTAAAAATGTACTGAGTTACTGTAGTGTTTCTACTGATAGAAAATTAGAGAAGACTTGGAACATACTGCATTTGTATTTAGATATGAAGCCATTAGGATATGCTTTCTTCTGAATGTGTAAGGTAAATAAAACAATGTGATCTATTGTCATACATGGGAAGTAGAGGGAAAACTAAGTTAAGGTACCAGTGTAGCTCGATATACGAGGAACATTCAATAAGTTACCTAGCCCGAGCATGATAAAGAAATCGTATGATGGAACTCACATCATTAGTTTTCAGTGTATTCTTCCTTGACTTCAACGCACTTAGTCCAGTTCGCTTTCAGTGATAAAATACTCTCGGAACAGAAGGAAACATCTTGGCTGTTGGGAAGCCGTATTACAACTTCCTTGACTGGTTTATCTTCGGAAAATCGTCGCCCACACAGAACTTTCTTCACGTACCAAAACAGAGGCTGTGGCAACAGAGGCGGTTCTAGGCCGGGGCCGGGGAGGGGCTGGGTCCTCCCAGTTTTTTGCAGTGAAGATAAACTAATACCCCGAATTGTCTTGAAATATTTAGTATAATTAATATTTATTTTGCAACAAGTTTCATGTTATCAAGTCTTGAACATGAAATGAAGTGTACCATGATGAGCTCCTTTTATAAACATGAGGTGGGGGAAGGAGCCACAGTGTATGTTAGAAACTGCATTTTGTCGAGTTTCAAATGATTTTTTAATTTCTTAGAACAAGTTTCAAGTAATTATTTTATTGTTTTTTTGGTTATGTAACACAGTATTTTTTGTTTTTAAAATCCTTTAGAAGTCTTCACTATCAACAACGTTGTAACAAAGGGAAGGCCACATTATCTAAAAATTTAATTTATTGCTTATAGGCAATGCGGTGTTATTCCGAAATTATACCACCTGTAGCTTATACCGAAAACGACAGAACGCTAATCGTTGTCCGACTTACTATAAAAATAATATAGAAAATTCTAGTCCGACCTACAAATAAAAAGTCAAAATCTTTGTTGCTGTTTTTTTTAAATCGTCTTATTTAGGTCTAAATTGGTGTTGAATTATACAATATATCCAGTGTAGTATTTATAGATTTTTAAGTGTGCGTGTGTCGAGGGAGGGACTCTTAATGCCGTTTTATGTAGTGTAAAATCCAACCAAGTCATTTTATCCAGTATAAATTTGGCAGTTAACTACAAGTTTCCCTCTGTAAATTCCATATATTCCATGCACTGATGAAAAATATTATAATGTTCACTTTTTTTGTTTCAACTAATTATTGTTTTCTTATACTGCAAAAGGTTTTAAACGTACATATTTCTTTCATAGATATACCTAAGGAGAATTAATATGCAATTTAAAAAAATGACTGAAAATGACTAATGTGTATCACACCCGCACACACAAACAAACATGTGTTGGGTCATTGTCTGAGAAGAGCTTGTACTGAAATACGCATTGGAACGGATGGTGGGAAGGCAAAGAGGAAAGAAAGAGAATGTAGATTATGGACAGTAGGACAGCATCAAAATAGAAACACTTTATGTGTATGTATAATAATAATAATACACAGCCATATTCAATGCACTACTGGATGAGGCCTCTCCCGGAGGGAGGAGGTGGTCTACTGCTCCCACGCTGACCAGACGCGTTGGGAGAGGAGAGCCGAAGCCCTCAACTGTGATCGCTACCTCTTTATTCAGGTAGCTCCCCATTTGGCCTCACGACGCTGGGTGGACGCCACACAGGCAACACCATCTGGAGTGCTGAAACGGTCACCTATCCAACCACTGACCAGATCCAGAGCTGCTTGACTTCGGTGATCTTACGGGAACCGGTAGACCAGCTCGGCTAGGGCGTCGCATATTATATATATAATATGCAACATTGAGAGCTGCCTCCCCGCAGTTTTTTCCTGTAGAACCGCCACTGTGTGGCGTGTAGCGTATGAACTGCTAAACACGATATATTTGATTATGCTTGCATGAGCATTTGTTTTAATATGTACTCGCACTACTCTTCTGTGTGTGTACTTTATCTAGCATAAGGTTTATCCCCTGAATAACGATATATGCTTATCTCCTGTATGTTGGGATATATTTGTCTCATGTGTGACCAAATAAGGTTTCTTCCCTGTGTGATATCACTATTTCACACTTTTATCTCGAACTATAAGAAAATTAACAACTCCTATTTTCTAGTTTACATACAATTCAGCTAACTCAAAACGTTAAGTTCAGTTATCTATCCGCGATCTTCACTCCATTAGAAGATTCAAGGTAATCGCTCCACTAATCAGTTCTAGATAAGTAACTTCAAAATGATAAACTGGACAATACGTGTAACGGTGAATTACAAACAGTTCACGCACACTAACATTCGACTACACACGCATTCTTCTATTTACAGTTTATTGTAGTGCCAACAGACATCGTCGTATCTGAACGTGTATTCCCCTTTAGTAACGTTAACTGAAGTAGACGAATTTCGGATACTGCTAGGTTGTGTATGTCTACTACTTCTAGCAGAACTTCTAAAAACCTTATACTAACCTCCTCTTTTCCTGCACTACGTATGGAAATTATTGTGTCCAAATACTTCCGGACATTCTCCTAGTACAGGGTAAGTCAAAATGATGGACCCGATTTCATAAATTTATTTTGTGAAATATAATGAACATATCTTAATGTGAGCTACGCGCAAGGAAAGGCAAAAGTTCAAAGTTTAGTTGAGTTTAGTTTATGCCCCGCGTGGTTGCATTGTCTACCGCTACGCGGCGCTGGAAGCAGTTAACGAAAATGGCGCTGACTGGAGAGCAGAAATCGTTCTGTGTGCTGGATTACCATGTAAACAACTCTGTGATGAGTGTTCAACGGCATTTCCGTACCAAGTATGGCAGAGACCCACCTACTGGAAAAACCATTCGTACGTGGTATGAAAAATTCAGAGATACGGGCTGCATCTGTAAGCGAAAATCGACTGGCCGTCCTTCAGCTGAGGAAGAGACAGTGGAACGTGTTCGCGCCAGTTTTGTGCGGAGTCCACAGAAGTCTACCTACCGGGCAGCGAGGGAACTTGAAATGCCACAGAAAACTGTATGGCGAATTCTGCGGAAACGTTTACAAATGAAATCCTATCGCTTGCAACTGCTACAAGCCTTAAGAGACACTGATTATGCTGCTCGAGCGTCTTTCTGTGCTGATTTTCTCACGTTAATGGAAGAGGATGGGTTCGCCGAAAGGTTACGTTACAGTGATGAAGCGGTGTTTCACCTTTCTGGGAATGTGAATAGACACAACGTAAGGATCTGGGGAACTGATAATCCCCACGCAGTTGTGGAACACCAACGCGATTCACCCAAGGTGAATGTGTTTTGTGCCATTTCCCCTGAAAAGATTTATGGGCCCTTTTTCTTCCTTGAACCTACTGTGACAGGACATGTTTTTCTTGATATGCTGCAACAATGGCTCCTTCCACAGCTCGAAGAGGATAGTGCAGATTTCATTCTTCAATTGGATGGTGCCCCTCCGCATTACCATGGCAGCGTTCGGGATCATCTCAATGAGGCATTGCCGCAGCGCTGGATAGGCCGTGCATCTCAGGAGGATCGAGTTCTCATTCGTTGGCCACCTCGTTCCCCCGATCTGACCCCGTGTGATTTCTTTTTGTGGGGTTTCATAAAGGATCGTGTTTACGTACCACCACTTCCAACAACATTGGGTGACCTTCGCGCCCGCATCACAGCAGCCATTGCAGAGATTGACCGTGACACACTACACAAGGTTTGGCAGGAGATAGACTATCGGCTTGATGTATGTCGTGTTACGTGAGGTGCTCACATAGAGCACTTGTGATGTGACTGAAAAAAACTTTGAGAGTTACGCTTCTTACCACATGTATTGCATTCAGATATGTTCATTATATTTCACAAAATCAATTTATGAAATCGAGTACATCATTTTGACTTACCCTGTACTTTCGGCGTACTCGTGAATATATGAAAACCCTATTTCCTTATCAGAAAGAGTTTTGAATTTATATTACTGAAAATCACCGGTCTGTCGTGATTCGAGAGGATATTACTGCCCTAACTAACTTCTCCCTATTACTTCTTAAGTATGGTACACGGCAAGCGAGTGAAATAGATCTTCCACACTTGATAAGCACGTCGCTGTTCTCGTACAACCCTACTGTCAGTTTGACTTTCGAGGAAATCGTTTATTGTTCTTGCCGTCGTAACTAGTCTCGACACATAAACGTACACCAATTGCCTTAACACCCCGATAAGAAGCCAGTACGCCCCACTCCAGGTTTAACTACCACTGACTGTCGTTGCATTCATGCAGGGCAACTTTACCAAGGTGAATAGCGCTTTAGCAGCAGGCTACGGATAAGGTATCAGTCGGAGCCGTCTTCCAAAACTGAGAAATTATTTTTTAAACAGAGTGTCTTAATACTATCAACTTTCCCTCCACATGTTCCTCTGACCATGGTGTGCACACATCGCCAATACTATCACTTCAAGGGGTCAACTTACTGCAACCGATGCAGTTCAACTCATAATGACATATTATCTCTGCTGCTTTCCATTGATCATACTTCTGGTAGGTATCAAAATAATTGATCAAATTACATTTCCATATAATAAGTCTAAAGAAAGTAGTTTAGTAATTATTAACTTATAATGACTTCGGGCAAGGAAACGTCGCTGCCACTAGCATGATTCACTGAAAGTATGCTGCTATAACTGTTCGTATTCTCTCAACGCAGTGCGCGTAATACGCATCTATACATACTCAGATATGAAATTAGTTGTGGATATGAATATATTTTAACAATTCACTGTCCAATTTTTATTTCAGACCTTTTTTTCACACGGGCTGTGAAGTTACACCAGGTTTTGACTATAGGGTGGATAGTTAATCTCTATGAATCCACAATCCTTGAAAGCAAGCTGTGGTTTGCATAAACTGTGCGCGGTCGCATTGTCATGGAACCGCAACACAACAGCTGACAACTTTCCAGTCTCGCCTAAAAACATCATTTTGGAAGCATAGGTTTTCACCTCTCAACTGAAGCTCTTACAGAAGACAGATTTGTAACTTCCTCTGTTACAATAAATGTTCCGATCTGCACGGCACGCTCAGCTCTCCTGCAGTAAAATATAGTTAGATTACTTATTGAACGCTTCTCGTATATTCGTTATGACATTCTTAAATTGATTGTGCGTAAGGATAATTGGTAACGGTTAAATATTATTGCTTTCGTTCTAACCTAACTTAACCTTCTATAACACAAGACTAATAGTGGGTTTAACCGACCTTCTTAAATTTCAGCTAACGATTACATAAGAATTTAAATTTCCCTTAAGACATTGTCATTGCACCAACATTTAAAGCAATCATTTATGGGTTCCTTAACAAACCAGTCGTTAGCACGTTTGTACTCATCTCATTCACATCGTGATTTAATTTGTTTATCGAAATATGTTGTACCTTCCTTTTGAATGTTGATTTAGCGGTACCAATTTACAGAACTTGAAACTTACAGCATGAAAGATTCTGTTTTTTTTTTACTACGATCTTTGCTAGATGACAGTACAGCTTAAAGCTTAAATTCAGTGCAAAAGTCACTACTTGTAAGTGTTTGATTTCAAAGTAGGGATTACCTGTGATAAAAATTAAATTACCCTGTTCAAAACAACTGTATAGCTGTATATATTACACAACTGTTTTCAATTTGTAAGCCAAAAAGCAAGCTCATGCAAAACAACGTATTGGAATAGCTTTCTTAAGCTAATGAGTTGCTTCTGAAAATATAGGAAGTAAGGAACAGAGTACCTAAGGATTTAAGAACACTTTGCTTGAATTTAATCGTTGCAATGTATCGCTAAAAACAGCTTATTTTGGGTACATTACATTCGCCCGGTCCCATTTCGTTGTCATGTATCTTTTGGCATTGGCGTAAGACACTTTTCCATTAAGTCACTTGTTTTATAGAAATGCAAGAACTCGAGCAGCAAAGATCTAATTGTTTGATTGAAGAAAGATGTGCGTTTGTGGAGCTCCTTCTCAAATATAATAAAAACGGTCCACCCCAACTAGTGAATTCTATACCAATTTAAGTTTATTCTACAAAGTTGTTATCATGGATAGGGTACAAAAGTATAACGAATTAAAACCTGTTAGTCGCATATTGTTGGTACTTTTCTTCCTGCTTCTAACCATTTCATTCACGTGACTCCTATAAAGTAATCTTTGGCCAGCAGGGCCACTTAAACTGGACATCTGGCCAATTCAGTCCACTTTAGTCCTTTGATATATTTGCATTATATTCTTTGGAAGAATTGATTCTTTTGTAGTTATTGAACTGAATCCTGCACCAGTCCACAGGCATTTCTATAAACCTAATCTATTTCTAAACTTAAATGTATAATACCGCTACAAAATTATGTGGTGTACAAGTCTACAGTAAGTGTAAACCAGACAACAATGTTTTCCCAAATTGTTAACCGAATAATTTAAGGTTTTAAATTTATTGAATTTACTAAAATTTATTTAGATTCGTTAAGTAGGAAAGTTTCGTCAATTTCGGAGAAGGAATATGGTAGTGGGATATGTAAACTCCGCAATCATTCGTGAAATTGTCAAACTCTTATTCAGAATTATTTTCAGACGTGCCTTTTCCATGCTGATCTTATTTTGTGATTCCTTTCATCGACGCACCTTATTTGCTTATTTTAGTATTTAAGATGTGATTTTGTCCCTGTATTTATTACTTCATCATTTGAGGTAGTTCTTGATATGATATGTTATGCCTATTTATTTTGATGTTTAGCTGTTCTGGCAGGTTTATTTTTGCAAGTTTCTTATTTTAGTTTGCTTCAATATATCTTTTTGATTGCTTTTCATATGTATTGCTATTGGGGAGAAATGAATGTCACTGTAAAAGGTTTGCTTATCTTCCTTCCAATTCCTCTGGGAAATTCTAATCCAGTATCTTTCATACCTTTCTATGTAATAAATGTCAGTTTTGGAGTGTTACAGTTTATGTCCATATACTATAGTTGCTATACGTATAGAGAGGTAATTTCTAGTTTCGATTTTAAATGAAATGTCCGAGAGTGATAACGTTTTGAGCACCGAGAACAGCTCTAAAACCTTTTGTCTTCTGTCCTCTTTAATATTAAAATATTCTTAATACATTAAAACATATTTACATTAATTTCATTCGTCTTATTACAGAAATCTGTAGTGAAAAATATAAAACATACAAAGCAAGCAAATACAATGAAATTAACTACATTTTTCATGTTCTCGTTTGCATGTTGGAAAGATTGAATTTTAAACTATGTATATTTCAACGACCACTTAATTTCGTTAATAGGGCGTTAATCTATGACATAGATTTCGCTTTATGTGTGTTTTCTAAGGTGGCATATTACACTTATTGAGAGATACAAATTTAATAGTGCAGCGATGATCAAGGTGTTAAAGAAGAAAAACTGCACATAAGAAAGAAAAAAGGAAAGTATTCTTTATTTTTATTTGTACATGATGGTGAACAACGCGTAGCAACTCTATTCTAGACTGCCTGGTAATACAGATACCGTAAAAGAGCAGCGAACTTACAACGTGGATCCATGGATGAGTGGATAAGACGACAAGCTGCCAATGAGAAGCGCAGAACGTTCCTGTGTTCAAACCCCGCAGCAGCCACTGGGATTATTTAATGTTGAAAAATTAACAAAATAAATCATGATGGGAGCGACGGATAAAATGAAACTAACTGTGTATATACCAATAAACAGCATTCATATTTCGTTTTGACCAATTAAATATTTTTTTATAGCCATATGCGGGTCTTAGTTGTACCGACGGCGGCAAATGAATGGTGCCCGACTGTGACTGCCGGGAAATGGTCGGGGTTTGAGCGGGAAATGATCGGGCCGACGCCGGCCAAAATGAGTGTTTTTCTGGAAGGTTTTTGCTGCCTTTGGGGTCATCGGCCTGACGATCGGGAACCGAGTAAGGCCCGACCCTTACCGCCGTCGGCCGAGAGGAGGGACGACCCTGTTTTCTCTATTGGGGAGATATTCAGAAGGCTGTTTGTGACGCACCCTGTTAATATATCTTTTATATTTTAAAATGTCAATAATGTCAACCAGCAGTCTTTCTGTATGTGGGATTATCTTATCATACTTGATAATTTTTTCAAGGGCCTCTTGAAGAGCTTTTGTTATTGATTGATTCACCCTATCAATCACTTTAGCTGAATTGATGGTTGTCTGGATGTTTTTTAGATCATTTTCCAAATAATTTATCTATGCTTCCCAATCAGTTTTGTTATAATTTAGATATTTTTAAATACGTATATTATTTAAATATTAAGGTTAAAATTTAGATAGATCTCTCCATGATTTGAAGGCAAATTAACTTCTACATCCTTTTGAATAAGTTTATTGGAGAGTGTCGGAGAAATTAATATCTTGTCCCGTGCAGTTTCCATATTTTTAACAAAACGAGTTGGTCCCACACTAACATTGATCAAAAGAGATTGAAGCAAATACTGGAAAAGCTTAATACCATTATCATTTGTTATTGGATCCGCCATTAATTGATGCTGGCTATTAATGTCTGCTACTATAATAAGTTTATGGAATTTTATTAAAAAATTGAATAATGGTATACTTGTGTTGATGTCTGTTTTCGGACTTGAATATAGTGTGGCCAGTATTATAGAATATTTTGGTTGATGAATAGCTGTTGCTAATGGTGTAGTTAATTCATCTTTCAAAGGGTCCGGAAGTTCCAATTCGTTAGCGCTAAATTTATTATTGATAAGTATAGAGGCTCCTCCCGTGGCTATTTTCCTATCATTTCTAAAAAAAAAAATTGAAACCTGTCGCATTCAATTTGATATCGCTGGTTAATTTAGTTTCATTTAAAACTATAATACCTATCTGTTTACAAGTAGCCAATTAAACTGTTTCATATATTTTTTCCCTAATACCGTTAATATTCACAAACATTATTTTCAAATTGTTTTTGATAACTGTGTTTGTTGTGTGCAGTTGCTAATTGGCCATAGTCGGTTATTTCTTGTTTTGTATGTGTATAATTTCTGTTCGCTTTTTTGCTTTTCGTCGAAGGTTTCATTTCCTATATGAATATGTCCATCAACAGATTGAATACTATCTAGATGTCTTCTCAGGAATTCCTCCGATGGCGCCTTTATTATAGTATTTAATCCTGATACTACATCTTGTGGTAAAGATAAACTCAAAATGGACAATACCCAATTAGTGATCCTGCAAGTGTGTTCCTCAATCAATTGAACTATTTATGTTTGGTGGAGCTCTATATATTTTAGCAGACGTTTGGCCTTGCTTACATCTTTTTGAACAGACAGACGCTGCCGTCCTGTGTCCATCACATGACTCCAGATGACTGCATCGGTTTATGTATGAAGTTAATAGTACCAAGAACAGCCGGGAATAGAGCAATTACGAGCAAAGTTAGTGAGTGAATTATTATTAACGTCCTAAACGAACTGGTGAGCTTCTAAGGACGGGACTTACAGTTATTTTGGTAAAGTAGGCTCCGAACCACTGCGTTCAATTCACTTAAGCGGTATTTGAGCCTGTAACTAGGCGCACATAAGTTAGGAGCGAATATGACTTATCGTTCGGAATTTGACAATACACAAGTACACAGAGCGTTATTTATAGGGGAATGGTGAAATACCCTGGCACCTTGTATGCTTTCCCTGGTACCTCACTTACCTGCTTTCTTTCAGGAAGGGAAATCTTTTGTAGGCGCATATTGCATGTCATAAGGTTTTGTTTTACGAAAACTTTATTCAAGGCTGTATAACTGCATATCAGTGCTATCGAGAGCGCTCATACTTAACGATACTAGAGTGCTCGATCAAATTCTGAAGTTAGACACAACATAATGCAAACAGTTAAATTCGATCATCCACTTCCAGTCTAATCCAATATGTACAAGATATTCAATCTTTAGATTTTTCTGCTTGTCATTACTGTTTGAGCGATCAGTTTTTATTTATGAATTAATCATTGAGTTATGAGCAGCCACGGCACCAATATAAAATATGCAATAGGGGATAGGATACAATGTTGCATTTGAAAAGTCGGGATCTCATGATACAATATATAAATTAATATTACTGTTAAAGCTGGGGGCTAATGTACATTTTGGGGGTCTCCCGATACACCGTCTGCAACTTCCCTGGTTAAGAGATACTGAAATGTGCATGAAATAACAGATCCAATAAATATTATTCTATAAATTCTCACTAGCTCTTTTAGTGACAAATAACACCCTCTATGTGCACGCTGTAGCCTTGGCGCGTTATTAATGCCATGCATAACTACATATATATATTCTAAAATGTACCGTCACTAACAATTTATTCCGGGAGCATAGCATTTAGGTTTTATTTAACCTGCATTTATGGACTAAATAGGTCCATATTGTCTGAGCCTCTCACTTGCAGTCTCTCAGATATCTTACGGCTTAGACTAAGCTGACCGTCTGACTAATAAAAACCTAGTTCTACTTACATGCAGTACAGTTTTCCATGACTGTACTGGTGGCAATAAAGCGCAAAGTAATTAAAAGCTGCGCAATGTGTGTCCGTGGATGGTTTCGATCTACTGCAGCTTCAAAAAATTCTACCGAACGGTCATTGTTCAGCTGTAGAGCGTTGGCTTTGCATTCTAGAAGTCATGGGTTCAATCTTGTGGCCGACCATGATGACTGGTGATTATTCACGTAATTTCCTCCGCAGTTACACCAGCCAATTTCCGGAATAGTGCCGTCAAATTGGTCTTGGCCGACACCATCCAACATCATTTCCCCTCTTCTATCCAGCCTGAACCTTAGATGCCTGAAGGCAATATGTGAAAAAAAAAGTCTTCTAACACTTAGAACAAAACGTTTTTTCTGAGTCAGTATCGTTGTTCGGATTCTAATTCATCAAACATTAAAAGAGAATTTGGCTCTTTAGAATTATTCTTTCCAATCTCATGTTTTCTAAATACTCAATATATTAAAACTCTGTGTTAAAATATGCATAGAAGTCCGCCCAATTCTTTCTCATTTTAAGATCGCGTTAAACACTTAAGGGAGGTAAATCGCATCCTTAAATTAAGGAAGAGTTTGAGGAAATGTTAACTTTCGGGGAGGTTGGGGAAACGCTCTAGCACGCTAAGGAGGCGTTAAGTTTGCTATAGAATTACTTAAAATTTAAGGAAGGTAGGTGAAACCGAGCATTCGTTTATCACTACATAAACACTTAATGTACGTTAGAACTAACTCCATCAATTGATTAATTTTAAGTTGTACCAGGACTCAATTCATCACAAGAACAAGTAATATTTAACTAGAAAATGTCATTCATTTCCTCTTCTAACCATTCTTATTATCCGTGCTTTGTAGGTAATTATTAGTATTAAACTTCTATGCATTACTATTCATGAGTTTCCGTCGTATTTGTAACTAACCAACAAGAAGTTGTTAATTTTATTTTGCATCATCTATGAGTTAGTTCTTACCTCTCCGTTTGTTAGATTATAATTTATATCGTCAAGTGTTGCTCAGCTTATAATGCTCCATAGGTGGCCCTGCCAACTTCCTGTTCGAAAGATATAAATAATTCGATTTAATTTTCTAAATGTAGAAGTAATTACTTTGATTTAAAAAGCCAAATATAACTAACACATAAAAATTAATATAATTTGGGAGCAATTTATAAATTAAAAGAGAAGGTTTTGGTTTAAATGAAGCTATAACATACGAAAAGTTAGATAGATGTTATTTATTACAGAGTTAATTTTCCTGATGATGTATGCATATAATTCTCTAATAGGTATTTTCGAAACGTGGTGTAGTATTAGAATGTAATAGAACAATACTGGTCCATCTACATTTACAAACAAGGAAACCGAAGTAAATAAATTATGAAACTTCAGTTTTTCACAGCTACGTCAAACACAAATAATGAGATCTCTTTCACAATATTTTATTCACACCACTTCTGAACAATTTGAGGTTTCCAAGCTTTTGCTTTATTTTCTCCTTTTCTCTGAAAGGTGGGTTGGAACACTGTTGTACAGAAATCCTTCATATGAATTACAACCAAACATATCTGGTTATGAAAGTAATCTCGAAGTAATTCGATATTGGTCATTTGTTGTAATGTAATTAAGAGAAAGCATTAAGTTTTGTGTTGCTTTTCTTTATATCTATCACTAAATATCGTGTCATTCGTGAGCCACCGTGGTTCAGTGGTGGAGATTCAACTCTGGTGCATGGGGTCCTCGGTTCAATCCCTGCTCATGTCATGTGGGCTTTGTGGTGGAAAAACAACGTGTTTTTTTTTCTCGGAGTTATATCGTTTCCTCCCACTTTCCCCATTTCACCAATTTTCCCCATCATCATCAATTCAGCCTGAGCCAAAAGTTGCCTAAAGCCCTTAAAATAAAATCAAAATTCAAATTCGTGTAATTCGTTAAGGAGCTTATTCCTTCTTCAAGAAGAATGAACTGTTCGCCGTGGACAGTTAACATTCTTATTAAAAAGTGTTTATTGCATGCACTAGAACTCTTTTACAAGCGATCATAATAGCAAAATTTTGAACTGATCTGTTATCGTAATGAATAACTAACGAACTAATTCCGTGGGTTTTGGAACTCGTAAGTTCATCACCACAGTAAAACAAATGTTCGCCATTAGATTATATCCTGGGCAAGATCAAGTCAGTTTTCATCACCTGTGATTTAAATAATTAAGGGGAAATAAATTATGCTAAGTTAAAAGACAAAAGTTTCGTTGGAACACAAATCAGAAAGTTGCTCTATGAATAGTATTTTTCGTTTCTAACAGAGGCGTCATCTAGGGGGACAGGGATAACTCCTTATCTATGCGCTACTATAGATAGCAGGTGTAACGACGAGATCATTAGAATACTACTGTGATAGTTAATTGAGATGACCGAAGTTAATTTCAATTCAGTGCACTTAAGTCCATTTCGGGGTAATAGCTATGGTTCAGCCTAGAACTCCGATTATTTTATAGTTCTTTAATACACATGCCGAATGCAAACAGGACATACTAGATTGCATATTTATTGTATTAACGTAGTTCTTTTCACATAATAAAAGTATATTGTCAGAATCACATGTGCAACTTATATGTTGTATTCCTTGACGAAAAATTTCTTAAATTTTCGCCTTTGATATCTTATATATATTTCTCAAAATACTCTTGTCATATATAAAGTTCATAAATACAAATTTTCTTACCATATTGCCATTGTAGTTCTGTATCTAAGTTGAAAGCATATATCATTACACATATGAACATAATTCAGAGGTTCGCTGTCGTTTATAAATCCATAGAAAATCATAATCTGACGACAATTATCAACAATGTTCTTTCTTTACATTTATAGAAGAACAATTAGTTTCGAATTTGTATGAAGTGGCATCTTATAGAATTGATAAAACATATTTCGCCAATCTATCAATCAACGTCCCCCTCTGGAATAAAAAATATATAATAAATGTGACCTAACCTATTGATACACATATCACACAAGAAAAATATTTCATGTAATTTAACCTAATGTAACATGACAAATATCTATAATACATATTTTCATTCACTTTTTACTAAGGTATAGCAAACATGTACAGCGAACGAATAAAGTATTTGAAATGCAAAGTAGTGAACATAAGCAACACACCATACACAAAATTATCGCTTAGTTAGGTCTGGACATGAACGAAATATCTGTTCTGCCTCTTTCCTCTCCCTTTCCCTTCCATTGACCCAACCACCATACCAGAAGATCGCGCCAGCCGATTACATTCTCTGCTGATTTCATCGTCGAAGATCTGTGACGTCATTTTCTTCTTAAGGACCTTCCTCAAGTAGCAAGAACATTCACGTGGAGTTTTCATTACTGCTGTTTCTTAATCTAAAACGAATAATTATGTTATTCATGTATATATACATAGACAAAGACATATACGGATTTAAAATTACGTTAAAATTCACACACACCGAAATGTATATAATGTTCCCGAAATAATGGTGCAAACTTCCGTAGGTGATTACACTGAATTAGTAAAACTCATGGGATAGCAGGTTCCTGATTCGCGGGCGGACACCGCGTGTGTTCCACGCTCCCTTCCAAGGCTCCGCGACGGCTAGAGTTATTTGTGAGACATTCTGGGAAGCGACTGTTTGTGTGATTCATGTAAATGCGACGTCGGCATGAGTGGACGCCATTTGAACAGGCCATGGTGTTGGGTGCCCGATGCATGGGAAGTTCGATTTCGGCAGTGGTGCAAGAATTCGGTTACACGTTCAACTGTGTCCAGGGTGTACCGAGAATGGTTGAACGAAGGCGTCACAGTCCACAACAGACACCACACCGGGCGTCTAGCAGCCATCAATGGCCGAGACAGGCGACACTTGGGACGAATGGTCAACAGAGACAGGAGGGCGACTATGGGAGAAATCACGGTCCAATTCAACACTGTCCGCGCTAGAAACGTTTCCCAGTGGAGAATTCGTCGGAACATACTTTCCCTTGGGTATGCGAGCCGTCACTCTATACGGGTGACATTGCTAACCCCGCATCATCGGACATTCCGGTTTGCCTTTGCCACCAATCACCTCGGATGGACACTGCAACAGTGGTGTAACGTCAGCTGGTCCAACGAATCACGGTATCAACTGTATCATGCCGATATGAGGTACCGTGTGTAGCGCATAACTTATGAAGCGATGGATCGCAAATACCAAAAGGGCATGGTCCAGGACGGTGGGGTATCAGTCATGGTCTGGAGCGCGTTTTTCTAACATGGAATAGGCCTTCTGGTTGTTCTGAGAGACACGTTGAATGGTCCGCTGTATCATCAGCTGGTCGGAGACTATCTCCACCCGATGTTGGCCTTTCAACACCCTGACGACCTTGCGGTTTTCAAGATGAAAATGCACCGCCACATCGCTCGAATGTCCTACGAGAATGGTTCGAAGAGCATGCAGAAGAGGTCCAAAGACTGAGCTGGTCACCCCGGATCCCTGATATGAACCCCAACGAGCATATCTGAGATTCCGTTGAACTCACGCTTCGTGCACTGGATCCTCGACCCATGAGCAGGCCGCAATTTGGTTTCCGCTGAAGACTGTGTGATGTCAACTGCCTCCGGAAGGGTACCAAGGACTTGCTGTCTCACTTCCAAGCCGTATCGCTGCCCGCAGGGTCAGAGGGGACCCGACCAGATATTAGGTGACTTTGTCCTGAGATTTGCTAATTCAGCGTACATCAAAGCACCAAAAATGTTCATTTGAAGAAATTCAAAATGTTGCATTGTTTCGGAACTACAGGAACTTCAATTTAAGACGGCATCGTCACAAATGACGCAATAACTCGACACTACACAGTAAATGACGTAAGCGGTATCGGCTTAATAAATCACAATTGAAGTAGGGGCCCACATCAATTTAAGCAATATTTGTGATTGTTAGAGTGCCGCATAGACAGGTTTCGCAACATAATTTTGAATTTGAATTTATTTTTACGCCTTTAGAGAACTATGGCTCAGGCCGTATGGATGTTGGTGGGATGAAAGATGAAATGAAGAAAGTGGGAGGAAACGGGAGCACCCAGAGCAAACCCACGGACACAGAGTTTGCCCACCACAAAGCCCATTCGACGACCCTTAGCACCAGAGGTGAGCGCTCTACCAACGAGCTACGGCGGCCCATTTCGCAACATAGGATTGTTGTTGTCAAAGAAGTAAGTTAATTAGTAGGAACAACATAGAATAGCACAAAGTTCGGGGGTAGTTACCTACATCAAAACAAGAAAAGATTCGTTTGAATAAATTTTGAGGCATGCATAGTTTCGGAACAGGAGTTCAAAGTTAGGGCGGCATCGTCTCAAATGTCCAGTAATCGTTTTAGGCTTAATACAGAGAGAATAATGGCAAGGTCGAGAGACCAAAACAATTATTGGACATTATTAGTGAGAACATTATTACAAGTGGCGGAAACAAACTACAGACTTCAGTTGTTGGTAAAGTGGATTCTGAACCACTCGGTTCAATAGCACCTCGAGGAATCGAACCCGTGGCCACGCTCACCAAAATGTAAATACTGTATTCAGATGCGTAACTACATTTTATCCCCCCCCCCCACGCAAGAGAATACCCAAGGCTGGAATTCGATTCAGCCCATCGAGAGGCTATAATGAAGGGCCCATTTGGAAGTGTCGCCCCCTTATAGCAGGGTTTTGCGCCACAGTAGTTACATCCATGACTGTATTGTGTGTAACAGTGCACACAAACTTATAAAACAAATAAATTTGTAGTATAGTTCCCCACTTCTATATATACTATACCTTTCCTCTCCCTATTACCTTTATTACATCATTTGCATTTCCTAATTAATACCACCATAATTTTTATTGCTTTGATTGTGAACATCATTTGCCATTGGTAGAGAACAAATGCTTAACGTTCTGGCGTAACTGGGAAAAAGTAAAAAGTTCTGACTGTTCCTGGATTCGACGTCATATACATGGGGATAAAAAGAAGAGTAACTATCTGCCTTAAGAATAGGGGATACAGTTTCGAGTTTCGTTTTTGCCATCAGCCGACATCCAGATGGCTCTATTACAAAGTCGAAATCTTGCTTGCGTAAGGTTTTCATGGCTTGGTTCCTTGTCATCTTCCCAGAAGGGTCCACAAGAATCATTTCAGCGTTGTCAGGTCTACAGAGTTTTCAATGGAATACGGAAAATCAGATTTTTTGTATGATCTACAGATTTTTCAATATTGTATCCACAACTGAATTTAAGCTTGAAAATCATCCGTTCCACTAAGAAAACATTTAACTTTATCAGGATCAGGAACCACCAGTTCTTTTTTTTTTCTAATTCAATAATTCTGTCTGTATACCCGTCGCCTGGAGAGAGAGAGGTTGCGTGCATTTTCCTTTTCTTCCACCCCTCCCTTCGTCCACTCTTGTCTACTTTTCCAGTGTGGTTGTAAAGTGACCGCTTCCTACCTTTGGGGAGTTGTGACAAAGTCATTGGAAACTGAAAATCTGGGAAGAGCACAGAATGACTAACAGGAGAGGAACAAAAAGATGTAAGCTCACATAAGGTCATGCACACTATAAATAGCCGTCAAACATCAATTGTGAATCTTTTTTCTGAAACGATGAAACATAGCCTCAAAGTTCTTTTTTTTTTCTTCTTTATTTTAGACCCTTCTCTGAAGCAAAACAACTATTTTCTTGTTTCTATCTCTCCTAAAACTTTCTGAGTTTCAGAAATTATCCATTTCCTGGTCAGTGGTTAGAGTAGTTAAAAAAAAAAGTTTGCAGACATTTCTCCAGATATTTTTGTATTTCTAAAGATAATTTCAATTCCGAACCTGGCAACGCTGATTTGTGGTTTGAAAGAACAGAAGGGATCTTGCAAGACGTACAGACAGCTTAGGGGCACTTCTCCCGTCTCTTTCCTTCCCCATCAACCAAACGACTGACCACCGAATTTCGGTCGTTTAGTTTT
>JAGDQP010004286.1:24593-86384 GCA_022664845.1 Lepisma saccharinum
GAAGAAGAAGAGGGTCCAGCAAAAATGAAATTAATTATTCAAAAAATAATTCAATACGTTACGGGAAAAGTTTTATCTCTGGAAATTGAACACTGTTACAAGGAAACAGCCAATGAAATCGTATAAAAACCTACCTTGAAATTTACCTGGGAAAATCTACGTCCTTTAGAAAGACTTTTTTTTCTTTCTAGAAAATGTACATGACCTACATGATTCACCACCATTAGCCAGTCATGACCAGGGCTAAAATCGAGTTACTTTTGGTGACCCGGTCTCGGAATCGGAATTTCGAAACCGTAGTTTTCGAGCTCTGGGGATAGCGTCTACGGTCCTGGTCACCCCTGAAAGAAACACTATTCAAACGCAGGAGTATAATTAGAAATCTTGCTTTGTTCTCCGGGCTACCGGGTCTAAATCGGTTCACCGGGTTAGGCTGGGTCTGAAGCCTAGAACCGGAGACCCGTTTCAAAAGACCCGACAATCGACTTAGTGACCCATTTCAGCTCTGGTCATGTTTATACACCGTCTTTTGAACTGCACATGGATATCGTGGCCGAAATACCTTAGCGCTCTCGCCCCATTCCACTACCAGCACAGCATGGATAGAATATTGTATTTTATATTTATTTATATCCCAGGCTTGAGGGATGTTTTGGAAAACAGATTCAGAGAAGATTCCTGCAGAGACGGGATATACCAACAATCCCCGCTACAAATCGAACACTGCCTTCTAAGTTGCAGCAGTACATAAATAGAAAGTATGTAATTAAGATCTTCTGTTCAAACACTTATGAAAAAAATATGCTAATTACAGAACAGTGATAAAAAAAAGAAACATCTTCAAAAGTTTCAGTTGCAACATAAGCGCCACTTTGTCCCAGTCCATTGAGTTCTTTGAAGAAGATTTGGATTATCAACAAAGAACAAGAAGAAACATTTATCATCTGACCAGATAAAGTGTAATTATTATGCTCCGTGTTCGAAGAAAATATAATGATATAAGAAGTGCACTTAAAGTGTGTGCTCGGAGACTATATCCTACTCATTAGACAGATTTATTATACACACATTTATGAATTGTCGATCGATCTATTCTGCTGGTTTACTTATTCATAAAGTAGTACATTTCCTAGGTTTGTTTGGTTTTACCGACTTTGTTTATCCACCACTCACAAAAATTAAACATGAAAAAAGTCAGTTCTATGCATTTTCAAAAATTAAAACTTTCAAGAAGTTCCCGTTATAAGCAGTTCCGTATTCATGCCCCTAGGCTCCCTAGGTTCCAGACTTCCAAGGCCCCCTTCCTTCTCAACCCTCCCGCCAATTTGCCGTTCCCAACTTCACATTATGGAAAATTAATACGTTCTGTCCTTTCAACATTTAATAATAATAATAGTAATAAGGATAATAATTATTTAACTCTGCTAATGTGGTTATTTATAAAATACGGTTTAATAATTATAATATTATTAATAATAAAATAATGGTATTAAATACTTAGTTGTACAATGAGCAATTTCAATTAAACTACAGTAGTCTACTTGTGGAAAACATGTTTTACACTGAACAAGAAGGTATTACAAACTACTTATGTTCACACAAAACACTTTAAATAAATTAAACAAAACAACATAATATGTCTTAATGATACATTAATACAATTAGTAATTATTGTTAAAAAGAATTTTATTTACTTCCAAGATAATTTTCGCTACGCTGGATACGTGGACAGTAGGGTGGAGCGGTATTGTATATGGAGTTTTTTTAACTTTAGAAATTTAATTGGCCTGGGTGTGGAATAGTTGCCTTTTAGTGATTTAAATTAACTGTTAAAAGTTCAGTTCAGAGAATTAAGTAGTGGAGGAACAGTTAGATATAGCTTCGATAGCTTTCTCCATATATGTCCCCTCAGTTGGTAGAGAGCTCACCTCTGGTGCTAGGGGTCGTCGGATCAACCCCTGCTCATGCCATGTGGACTTTGCGGTGGACAAACACCGTGTGCGTGGGTTTTCTCGGAGTGGTCCCGTTTCCTCCCACTTTCTTCACTCCACCAATTCATCCCATCATCATCCATACGGCCTGAACCATAGTTGCCTAAACACCTTAAAATAAATTTTAAAAAATCCATACATGTCCCTGCTGTCAATTTTTCTATAGACTCACTAACTAATATTGCCTCTGTCTTTATATTTTTTCTCCACCATCGTTAGTTCGACGTGAAAGTCCAATCAGATGCACTCTTTCCACTGTGCAGTTCACATCGGAAGTAGGGCTGTCAAAACTATCCGGATAATTATTCATCCGGATATTGTTCGAATAATTATCCGGATAATTTCATTATTCGAATCCGAATAATCGGATATCCGATTAATCGATTATCCGAAAAACGAACAAACGGATATCCGTTTATTCGATTATCCGAAAACGAACAAACGGATAACCGTTTAATCGATTATCCGAAAAACGAATAAACCGATATCCAAATAGTTGTTGTCCGATGAACAATGAAACTTATAGAGCAAAGAAGTTTGAGTAATGTAGGCCTCTATTTTTAGTTTAGTGCAAAATTATCTTCCTACAACAAGTTGTTAAACATTTTAAAAGCAGAATATTACTTGTACTTTTAGACTTCAGCAGCTAATGCTGTGAAGCTTTAGCGCCCGCTCTGTCCGTCTGTCGACAACTTTCAACTCAGAAACTACTAGGGTTGGAAAGGCGTTTGAGGTGTCGTTGATAAGGTCTCGGTGATACTAGTTCAAACCCGTATCATTTATCCAGATTACAGGAGGGGTACCAGAGATAGGGGCGTTGCCAGATATGGGGTCACTTTATGGCTAGTAAGATGTTTGAGGTGGCGTTGGAAAGGTCTCGGCAACACAAGTTAAAACCCGTATCACTCATCCAGATCGCAAGGGCGGTTTCAGAGATCGGGTAGGTCCCTGAGATAGCGGGCCCAATTTATATCTTTGGAACAAGTCGAGCTAGGAAGATGTTTGAGGCGCCGTTGGAAAGGTCTAGGCAAGACGTGTTCAAACTTCAAACCCATATCATTCATCTAGTTTGAACGGGAGGATTCCGAGTTTAACAGGCGGGAATTCGCAACTTTGAAAGTACTAGAGCTAAGAAAGTGGTTGAGGTATCCTTGGGAAGGTCTCGGCAACACGAATTCAAACCCGAATCATTTCTCCAGCAAGGGCGGTTCCCAAGGTTTTGGGGGGGATTTCAACTTTGGAACGACTGGGATATGAAAGTAGTTTATGTATCTTTGAAAAGGTCTCGCCACAATTTTTCGAACGCAACATTGATCATATAAAGAGCATGCTCGCTGCTGAAGCCTGGCGGTGGCTTATATGCACAGTCCCCGACTCGACTCCGCCTCGCTTGTTATAAATTTGCTAATTTCACTTAAAAGCACCGTAGAACTTTGACCGTGAACTCTAGAATTTTGACATTAGCACTCAAGAATTTTAGTGATTTGTACTCAAGAATGAAGCTAATGTCTACTCAAGATCCAGGGTCTCTACTTATTTTTTTTATTTTCTATTTGTATACTAATTAAGCATTTGACTGAAAATGGGCCAATTCTTAAATGCCATTATAGTATATGAGGATGTAAAATTTCCAACTTTCTATATTTTCCCGAAAAATTCAAGGTCTGCAAACAAATAAGCTCTTTTATCGTTTCTCTTCTTCATTAATCAGTCAAACCAGACTAAACTTCAACTTAGGCTCTGGTCGACTTGATTCCCACGTAATTTTCGTATCTTATCACGGCCTGAGCCAAAGTTGTCTAAAAGTCAATGATAAAATTGATGCAAATAACATAAAAATAAAGATGTGAAATGAAGAAGTGCATTAGATAAAGATAAAGATAAGATAAAGATAAAATGAATTTTATGGGCGGTAACAGCACTATGGCTTATGTCAGTCCCGATACGGGGGAAGCCCCTTATCTTTGTCACGTCTAAACTTAGCTGTTATTTGGATAAAATACGAAAACTGAAACAGTAAAATCATAAAAAAGCTGAAGATGTGAAAGGTCTTCAGAAATATAAAACACTGGTGTAAATAGCCAAAAGAGCGAGAAAGAAAACTAAAGATGTATAGAGTCTTTAGCATAACAATTTAAAAAGCGTGCAGGTTGTAATTTTTCCCTGATGCCTGAGGATTTCACCCTCGTTTGTTGATCCTGAATATTATCCAAAGCAGACTCTATATTTCTACCCAAATAGGTAGTAAGTAATCACTTACCAGTAGCCACTAGTTTTAGGACCCCCCCCCCCCCCAGGGTAATTCCATACCAAATCAACCAATAGAAAATAGTTTTAAAACTTGTGTTTTACAAAATGTGTGATATTTGGTAACCGTTAATTCATTAATATAATAAAAAATACAAAACTACATGTTTTTGTCACTTTCGATTTTTGAGGAATAAATTGTTAAAAATAAAAAAATCGACTAATTTTTTACGCGTTTTGAAACCTTTAAGAGCCCGAAACTCAAAAACTATTAAATTGTCCTAGTCAACGCAAACTTCCACCATTTGTTTCAGAATTTCAAGAGCTGTAATTATTACTATAGTAATAATATTACTAGATAATAATAGAGTTGATATATTACTTGATTTTATTAGACCAATCTTTATATTTTTTTTTAAAATTAAAACAAAACTTTTTTTGAAAAACTCGAAATATAATTTTTTATTTTTCTTGAGAGATAATATGTTAAATGTGCTTCTGATTAGAAAGTATGTGCAAAATTTCATGATGGTATTTCAATGGGATCATGTTGGAAAGAAATCTAACATAAGTACATAGCCATTTTTTTATAACGTGTATAATTAGCTTAAAAGGCAGTACGCAAAATGGCTATGTAAATTTAATTGGTTAAAATGTGATATACAGTATCTTAATTTCAGTTCTAGTGTAGAACAAGCCAAGCTGCCGTAGTCCAGTGGTAAAGCATTGGCGTAGCATTCGAGAGGTCGTTGTAAGATAAGATAAAATGGATTTGATGGGCACTATGTTTAAAAGCACTATGGGTTACACCCGTCCCGACGGGAGCAAGTTCGATTCCAGCGGCCGACCACCCTGACTAACGTTTTTCCAGTTTATTTTTCTCAATCACAACAGGCGAATGCCGAGATGGCACCTTCAATATAGGTCCCGGCCCACACCTTCCCGAATCCTCCCCTTATCACGGCCTGACCCTTAAATGCCTAAAGGCCATAAATATCAATTTTAAAACGGCAGTAAGAATTATTAATTTGAAATTATTTATTTACAGGCTAATCTACCACATTTACTACTTTATTATAATAACAAAGTGGTAGGTTCATTAGCCTGTAAGTAACTAATTTCAAACTAATAATTCTTACTGCCTTGTTTTAAATACAGACATCAGGCTGGACTGATTAGTTTTTACTAGGTTTGTTCTACAATAATTTTAAATTTGAATTACATTTTTGACCTTTAGGCATCTAAGGCTCAGGCCGAGACAGTGGGAAGGATTCGGGAAGGTGTTGGACAGGACCTATGTTGAAGGTGCCATCTCGACATTCGCATGATGTGACAAGAAAAACGCTGGAAAAACCTCGGTCAGGGTGGTCGGCCGCTGGAATCGAACCTACGAGCTCCCGTCGGGAGGATGCCAACGCCATCCTCCAATTTAAGTTCTCTTAATAAGTTGACTGCATGCTGGTTACCCCTTTTAAATAACTCTCGTATCCAATATCGTGCGCTTATATTTCCTGTTAGACTGGGTTACCAAATAGCTAGCACAAACACCCGCGAAAGGCACTGCTTGCGTCATGATCTCTCACCAAAACCAGACTCTGAAGCCATATATTCGATCTTCGACGACCTTACTCTGATGAATGAAAGAGGGAGGGAACTCTGCTCTATTTTGGAATGTCTGCCCACGACCCTATAGTGTCATTTGAGACCAGCCAGCAGATTTCTTCTCTACCTCCGCCACGCACACTGGTCAGTGGTCACCACGGAAGTACGAACATAGAAGAGGAAAAGAAACCCTAACGTAAATGTGAGCCCCTGATGGATGATATGACTAAGACAGAAGCCCATATATTACTATAGGAATTTCATTTTTAATAGCCTCACAAAGAATTTGTACATAGGATGGAGGGGAAAGATACATAAAATGAAAGAGGATACTAAAAAGAAGTATTCTTTCAAGGGTTTCAAAAAATAAGCCACGTTTTACACGAAAAAAGTGATTTTTTTTCTTCTCCGTATTTCTCTCCAATTTAAAATGTATGGCGTCAAGAGCATCTACATTTAAAATTATGCTACAAGGTCAGTTTTGCTCCTAAAATTTCCATTACATTTTTAAATGAAGGAGACATTCTTTAGGCAGTTCTGTATTAGGGCTTTTTTAAATTGACTTTCTTGTTTTTGTAATATGACCAAAAATGTTAGTACACTGTCTAACTGTACCTCTTCCCCTTAAACACCTGGATTACGGGGGCTCCGATTGATAGTTTTCAATTCATGGGAATTCTTGCACCGCTGCGATCATAGCGAGTTTGTTCATATTTTATCTACAGAAATGTTTTGCACCACATATTTGTTCACAGATATCATTCCATGCCTTCAGTTTCATCTGAGGATTCTGCCAGACCCTCCCCCCTCAAATAGAGAGTGACACCCCTTAAAATCTTTGAGCACACATGCCAACTTTAAAAATATAAATCATTCCTGCTACCTGCTAAACTCTACTTACACCCCCGTAACTTTGGATTTACACCCTTTAAGCTAAAAATCTTGGCGTAATCCCTGTTTCTACATAATTCGATGAGATAGAGCAGTCGTTAGTGTGATCGGCTTGTAATAGAAATTCTGAGTGTGAAAGACATGGAAATTCTGAGATGTTACCTTGAAGAAGGCCAAGCTGATTCTTTCTAAAATCTTTTCCCCTGTTGTTATTATTTTTAATATATCCAGTGCTAAATGTCCAGAATCAAGGTACATCTAGAGATCGTTAAATAAATAAATAATATGCATTAATACGTATTTTCCACAAGTACTCTTTCTTCTCCACTTCGACTATAAATATTTCCGTGTCAAACGTATTTATGTTTCCTGAACTAGCAGTCGAATCAACTGAAATTTGACTCCTTGCTACATTTTTTTCTCCACAATATCCAAGAATCTTGTTCCATGAAACTATAACTGAAGACATTTTAGACGCTTTCTTTTTTCAGTAATACTGTAATGTTCAAGAAATGACCAGATGTCAATTGTAGAAATTTCGTTCTTCTAGTAAGGTTTAAGTGAAAATAATACAACATTCATATTTTTAAAAAAATGCTTTTACTTCATTAAAGGATTTAAATCAAAGACAAAATATAGATGGATGGATATATTCCGAGAAAATACACACACGCACACACACACACGGACATAGAGAAAGATAGAGGCATACAGGGACGGACTTTGCTGTCGAAGTAACATATTCTACTCAACTATGTCGTGAAATAAGCATGATCACACAAAAATGGAATGAACATAAGAAATGATGTTTGCCACCCGGTATTAATGAAATTTCATTGGATATACAAATAACTAAATTTACTTATGTAGCTGACTTTCCTCTTCTTTACTTAGTTCCTCGTATGTCGTGGTAAAAAATGTCGACAATAAAATCATTTGTAAGCCCTGTTCAAAATAAGTCGCCTAGTGTACGGTGATCCATAAGAGTAAATGGAAAGCGCCTTCAACTCCTCCCTCAAGTCGCCTTAAATATC
Source organism: Lepisma saccharinum (assembly GCA_022664845.1). Lineage (NCBI taxonomy): Eukaryota > Metazoa > Arthropoda > Insecta > Zygentoma > Lepismatidae > Lepisma > Lepisma saccharinum. The sequence continues at coordinate 32,359 of JAGDQP010004286.1, forward strand.
GTGGACATTGCTACTCTCTCTGCGAGCAAATCGTGTCGCTGCGACCAAGTCGCCCCGTGTGCAGACTTAATGTTGCCAATGAGACGAGGCTGTCTATTCTCGAAAATGTTCTATCTAGAGAGTGTCTCGTCTGAAAGAGATGTATATTTTATATTACGAGAGCTCTGTCTTGTCTAGTTTTCTATATCTATTTCACTGTTTCGTCTCATCTAGTGGCAACACTATGTGCGGTGCTCCATAAAAAGACATGGATGGCGATATTTTGTGCCGTTTGATCGCGCGCCCAAGATCCTTAATACGGCTATGGCTAAGGTCAGGCCCCCCAGCTTGCTGTATCTTCCGTTCTACGCAGAGAACAGGGTGAATTAGATTGCCAAAGGTAGCATTAAGACAATCATAATAAACAAAGTAATGGTTTTATTATAGACAAAGCCTTCGTATAAAATCAAATGCTCTTTTAAGAACTATTCGAAAAGAGTTAAAGTCACCGTTTTCACCACCCTTTCAGACCATGAGGAATCCAACGGTGTATGACTCATCTCTGTCTGACTTGTAGTTACTGAGATCTAGGGAGGAACAAATGGAGAATACTAAGCGATTGAAGAAGATCTGCCAGTTTTTTAGTAATAGTTTTCCTCACCGTTTCAAATTTTGTGCAGTCCAACGGCGCATGGTTTCTCTGTGTGACTTATAGTTACTGCCCAGATAGCATACTTGCTTGCAACAAGTTTGTCACTTGCTGTGGGCTTGTCGAAATTTATTTTGTGTTGAACTTAATAAACAAACTGAAACACAATTGCTGAAACAGCTGGTTGTTATAACTAGGCTAATTCAAGCTTATTGGAAGAAGCAGTTTTGCGAGGAAGCTTGGCAAGTTTGAAATCTAATTGAATGTTATTTCGTTGTACTGCCGTTGTCGTCTCGTGCACTGAAGTTCCATAAGTACTAGAACTGTTTCACAGTAAGCAATTCTTCGTCAGCTTCCACTTTATTACCACAGGCGTCTCTTCAGATCTGATGAACGAAGTGTAAATTGCGCTTGGAAAGCGAACAAAAGAGAATAATTCCGTGCTCTGGTGACTACAGCATCGGATTGGTGTGCAAACGGTTCTCTGCTCAGTTCCCACCCAGGGCCATGTTTCTATTTTCTGAATTATAAGAACATTATAATTCTCTTTCCTTTCTTGTCAAGCTATTTCAACCTTGATCCTTGTAAACAGGGGGCTTCATTGTGCCTTGTCTAAACATTTTTAGCTTGATTTTCTGAACTTCCATCGAATTGTCTCATTTGTCAAAGTAAGCTGTGATATGGGTATATATAGGTAGACATGTACCATGGTATTATTATACTCGGATTTATGAATTTTAATTTAATAGGTATGAAATGAAAGTTATTTACATTGTTACTTCTATATGAATTAATTGGAATTCGTTGAGGAAATATTTTTATTGTTTATAATTTGGAAATTAATATTGGTAACTACTGTGTGGAGCATTTTGTGATGTATGAGGTAACTGGCTTATTACTCTAAACGTCATTTATGAGAGTATGTTCAACCAGATTGTTCATTGGTGTGGATAAGGTAATTAACTACGACATTATAGGAGAAAAGAATAATAATTTATTCAAAAGTATAGATCGAATCATTGTTCGAAAGAAATATTTTAATATTTAACTGCAGTTAAAAATTTATTTAATTTCCAACAATTAGAACGTTTGATTCAGTCAGGAAATTAAATAAATTAAGATTGGAAATAGCAATATCATAGAAAGTTGTTTTTCATATGGATGTAAATAATGACGTTGGGTTTTGTATGTAGAAATTACTATTGATTTTAATAAATCGGTTGTATCGCGCCTACGGGCTAATAAAATCTTTTATTTCACGCTTTCGAGTTAGTGACGTGAGGGACGGTGCAGTGCCTTCGTGGCTCTATTATGGTTTCTCATGAATGCGAACCCTGATAAGGACTTTTACGAAAGTTGCGATAATAGTCTCCACTGTTTTCGCTAGGGGGATACGACGACTTGAAGTACATTTGGAACAGTTGAAGCAACTGGTTCTCGGAATTAGTTTACATCGTAAGCTCGCGTCTTCATTCAAAGGTTCACGTCAAGAACCCAATTTTAGTAGCGACCCTGAGGGATTGATAGAAGTTGCTAACCAGAAAATTATAGAAGAGGTTATCCTTAGCAGCTGATTAACTTTTGAATTAGGTCAAAATCGCTATGTGAGTGAGACAAGGGGGATACATTATAGATTAATAACACTAAGAAATTGAAAAGGACCTGCCAGTTTTAGAGTCAAGCAATTGCTTTCCTCACCCTTTCACGCCATGTCTTATCTCTGTGTGACTTGTAGTTACAGAGATCTAGGGCGGAGCACAGACAAACACGCAGATGAAAAATACTAAGCTATTGACAAGGACCTGTCAGCTTTAGAGTCAAAGTCATAGTTTTCTTCAACTTTTCAGACTATAAGGAGTACAACGGTGTATGACTTTTTTTCTCTAACTTTTAATTGCTGAGATCTAGGTGTCAGGAATAAATGGAGAATGCTAAGCGAGTGAAGTGGATCTGTTAGATTTAGAGTCAAAGTTAGTTTTCCTCATTGTTTCAGACCATGAGGAATTCAAAAGTGTGTGGTCTATCTTTGTGTGACTTGTAGCTAATAAGGTCTGGAGGACGGGGACAAACAGTCCATAGGAAAATACGTAGGCGAAATGGAGAAAACTGAGCAAACGAAAAAGACCTGTCAATTTTTAGACTCAGTCATATTTCCCGCACCCTTTTAGAATATTAGAAATCCAATGGTGTTGGACTTGCAGCTGCTGAGATCTAGGATTGAGAGGAATAGACAGACTGGACAAACCTCTGGTAAATTTTATTTTTGTATGGGGCATTCTAGTAACTTTTGGCTTCGGCCCGTCAAGATTATTCGTCACGTTCAAGTTAAAATCCACAATCACAAACATCCATGTTCCAGCCGGGATTCGAACCCGGGACCTTCGAGTTGCTTGGTTGCAGCTCTAGCTAACACGGCTACGATGTCGGCAAACTGTATATCTTTCCTTATTCACTGACATTCGTGCGAGGGCGCTAATAATAATAGTAATAATAAAGTACTTGTTGTAACAGCGGTAGTTTCTCATCTTATATGCTTACTTGTCTCATCGGCGTATCTCGATTGCATTCGACGGCTGGCAATATTAACTTACATGTTCGCTGGATTCCCTCATTCACTTGCGTACTTTCTATTGCGACAATAGGCAGCACAACGTATTTCTCTGAGCTCGATATTTTGCCCAAGTATTGGGATGCAATTTAAAATATGTTTTGTAAAACTGACGTTTTGCACCAGTTTTAATTAAAATGAACGTGTGAAAAAAGTGAATGGTACTATGAGGAGACTTGAACCGACGACGTCAAATTCTACTTCGAAGTTCTTTTTTCACGCATAATTCCATTACGCAACAGAGGATGGTTAAAAATGTTGCATAATTACTATACCTTTTCCCAGTAATGAATGAAGGATTCCATTTCGAAACAAACGGGAATTTTTCTTTTATAAACGCAATTTAAACTTACATTATGTTATTTCTCATTTAATTGAAGTTTTAAATTAATATTGTTCTTACTTTCGTGGGTGTAAGGCTTATCATTATTTAGTGCAGTTCGTCTCTAGTTTTGGAACTCATGCTTTTGGCAGAAGTTAGTTTCAGCAAGGCAGGGGGCGTGTCTCTCACTGTGCATTGGTTTCTCTTTTCACTGCTTGAGCGAATCCTGCAAGGAGGAGGGAAGGGAAACTATCTTCATTTGCTCTCCAGAACTGATTAAACGAAACTTTCGTGTATGGCGTGTTACCTATGTTCAGCACTTTGCATTTCAGAGACTTTCTTCGTTCGCTGTACATTAAAATGAAATAACATCATTGTTAATTATCTAACGTAATCATTCTGGAAAAAATATTATATAACTATGTTCATACCTTTGGTATTTATTATATCAAAATTACTATATTTTTTCTTCTTCGATAATCAAGTGTCAAAGAAAAACATATGAAGCACACTGTGGCGGAGTGCGGACTTGATCCGAGATAGAACCTTGAAATAGAGACTTAGTCCACAGTCCTCCGGAGGAAGCCTAGCTCAGAGGAGGCTACGTATGAGGTCGACACCTCATTACACTGCAAACTTCGTTGGTAGAGCAAAACAAAGATGAAGTTTCAGATGGTCAATCAGTCTTAAACGATATTTGGTCAATCAGTCCACCTAAAGAGAACATTCGTTTCCCTGTAAGAAAAGTCACATCTATTGCACACTTTTACCTTCTTTCCTGGTTAACACACTCAGCACGGGATCATCGCCTGGACACCTGAGTGGACCTTCTAATAAAATATTAGGGGCTTATGGGGTTACCTGTTCTTAAAGGATTTACTGGACATTTTCTTAATAAATTTATTTAACAAAAGTAACGTAACAATAATAAGGAAAGATAAAAGGAGTAGATAACTTGAAAGAACTTTAGACAAGGGATAGTCCTAACCTAACCAACTATTCAGAGCGTCCTAACCTGTCTTATTCATTCTAGCTCGTTCAGATTACTTAAACTCGAAAACTTGAGCTAGACTTATCTGCACTTAAAATACAATTTTGACACTGAAATTTTAGTTCACATATGAGATAATTACTTCAACACAATTTTTGAGCAATCACAAACGGACTGGTAAACTCAATTATTACGACAGACTTTGCTATTCGATTGTTGCCAGCGCAATGCAAGAACTAACACATTTCTTAATACACCATTTTAAATAGGAAAAATACTTTCTTTCGAATTGGTTTTAAATTACTTGATTTGTAAATTGAAATTACATTATATGTTTGCATTGCTAAATTACACTGTTTTGTTTTCTGTCTATTTAATATAGAAATACAAGTTATATTTGTGTGCAAATTAAAATTAGGGAAGCAACGTTTCTTGTTTTCTACAGAATGAAATTATCATTTTACCGATCCTAAATTGTAAGAGGAATTTACTTTTCTTCTAGTTCCAGAATCGAAATACAATTTTATCCAGTACAAGAATGAAGTACTAAATTGTTCATTTCAAGAGAATATTATTTACATTTTATCCAGTTCATGAACATACAGTAACACTAATTTGTTCAGTTCAAGAGCTCTCGACGACTTGGTCTGGTAGACCAAAACTAAAATAACAAACTACATTCTAAGAGAGAAAAATGATATTAAGCTAAATAACTAAATTTTAGTAACAAGAATGGCTACAAGCCACTAACCTGAGTATAACTTCGGCTCGGTACTCTTGTCACCATTCGAGGGCGCCATCTGCGCGCCGGTCCTGGAATACCGCCAAGATTGTGAGAGAAGAGAGCGAGCCTGGGCGCTCGACCGTATTTAAACGAGGTCACTAACTACGCCCTGGGTGACACAGCAACGCGTGACTCTCTGGTGACCGGAAAACCTAGAACATTCGATCTGACGTTTTCCATATATGGCATTGGGATTTCACAAGAAGATGATACAAAGACTATTTTTTCCTGTGTCCCAATCGTTACGTCCTGTTTTGTGGTCACACTGTCGTCCTGCTTGCCTTCGGATGACATTTAGAAGTACTGTTAAAAGACTTATGCCAAACCCCAAGTAGACAGTGGAAACCACTTTTCGATTCTCAATAAAGATTATAATAGAAAGTTGGAACGAGTTACTTTGAGGGTTTTGGTTTCGATCCCCGAAACCAACATGTAGCCACAATACCTATGGCTAAGAAAAGCTTTTGTGCAAAAAATTGGATATGATGAGCAGAAACATATCGACGCATTATTATTGATGTAAGTTTTAACTAGGTCCGGTTTGCTTTAGGTATGTATAATAAAGAGATATAAAATAATTGGAGTTCTAGGCTGAACCATAGCTATTAGCCCAAAAACTGAACTTAAGTGCACTTAATTGAAATTAACCTCGGTCATCTCAGTTGTGTGTATTCATGGACTCGGGATGGATTACCCAAAATCCTACCATCACAATTCCAAACTAAATTTTATCAATTATATTTTGCAAGAAGACTACAATTATATATTAAACACAATTGGTTATTCTATGGGGATAAGTTGATAATTCCACCTACATTTAGGAAGGAAATATTAGGTTCAATGCATAAGCTGCGCCAAAACCACATTAAGAAGTTATTATTGGTGGCCTAAAATGGACCACGAGGCTGAGGCACTTATTCATAGCTGTACTACTTGTTTGAAGCTTCAAACATCTAAACCTCAAAAGCAATATGCCGCGTGGAATAAATCAGAAAACCATTCAAAGACGTCATTTAGACTTTTTTTTATTTTGCAGGCACACAATTTTTACTAATGGTAGATAGTTACTCTCGTTGGGTTCAGAAAAATATTGTAAAAAGCACCACGGCCAAAGAAACGATAAGCAAACTAACACAAAGAAATTAACACAGAAAAATTGACAGCCGCCGCGACCGGGACTCAAACCCGGATCTCCCAGTTACCGACTAGGTATGCTACAAATTACACCACCACAGCACGGCCAATTCTTTTGGTAGTGTTGTTTCTAACGTTGAACCATTATACTGCCCTGGTGGAATATTATGTTTCTCTCCTTTATAGAAGTAGGTATTAAAATTTTGGTACATTTAGTATTATACCTGGTGTTGCAAAATAAGTTAAAACTCTTGGGAGGTGATTCCTGCCACTGAGATAAGAAAAAAAGTCCTCTTGAACTATCGGCAATCGGGCATAGTTTCGGACCTACAAGGTGCCGAAAGCATGGGAATATGAATTTCGGACGCCAATATTTCGGAAACTATCCAGCGTACAGAGCGCAGGTAGAAAATTAACATAAGAAGTCATACCTGCTCTCTTGAAATATGCATGTTTCAGAACCCTACAATACACGCGTAAGGGATTCCTCAAAGGAACGTAGGGATTCCCGGATAATCTGCCTATGAAAGATTGGCCTACATGGATATGAATGGATAGGGTTCCCACCTGGTAATAATAATTCGTTTGTATTAAGTCGATATCTTAAACAAATACAAAATGGCGGACACTTTCATGTCCGTTGTGTGTGGTTGCATAATCGCTAGGTACGGATGATGGCCAACAGTGACATTCTGAGTATTAAACGTAGTAAATTTGTAGCCGAATGGTCTAGGAAGACATCTGCAGTCTCGGTAGAGCACAACGCATGAAGCAGGGTGATTCACAAGTGTGGAAAACGTAATGAATAATGCAAAGAAATGTACTCTAGTAAACGTGAGTTCAAAGCAACCGAAATGTAAGGAGTAGCATCAATAACAAAGTCATTGCCAATTCGCCCCAGGCAAGTATCGTGATGTCACCGTACGTGGAAACCGTGGGTACCTACTCTACTTTGAGAAGGAAAGTTAAATTTTAGTGGATACAAATCCTTAATTTTTTTACATAGGTCACAATCCTATCCAGGTTACAATCCGTCATGTCTTACAATTGCTTTGTTTAATTTGTTGTTCTGTCTTTCGCTCTGTCCTGTGTCCATTTTCTCAATCCTTTTAAATGACCCGCTTAGCCTGGTGTTTGCAATGACACCAACCCGGTCGTGTTACTATCATGAAAACGACCAACAAGTGATGTAAACAAACCAAACCAAAAAAACTAGACTTGTTTTGTTCCTTTCGTTCCGTTCCATATATCTTGGTTGTAATCAAATAATCCCGGGTTCGATTCCCGGTGGGGACAAGTGGTTCGGGTCCCAACTGTAGAACGTCATTATCATCCTATGGAAGGCAATGGCAAACCACCATAGCTTCACCTTACCCAGGGACATGCAAATCAAAGACCTGCTTCCATGCAAAACATCATATCAGCATAATCAGCATCGGTTGTGATTGCCGAGGGAAGTCATCCCACAGACTAGTGAAGGCATAAAAGCCATCTGTACTTCTGTGCCCATATGACTCATTGGATATGGATACAATTGTGTTCTTTTTACGTTGCACTAGAATGTGAACCGTGTGTAATTGAAGAATATACAAAGATATTTTTCTATTTTGCGCATGTGGGACAGTGTCCCGGCAGTAGTGGGACATGTTGACATTAATCGTCATTTATATTGGCTACATTTCGATTTCAATAGCGAAATTCCTTTACTTTCCATAAGGAGATTCCCCACGTCCTTAGTGAGTCTCCTTGCGCAATTTCAATTGCGCCTCAGTTGTTGCATCATTATTGGTATGCAACCTTGCCCAGCATACTGAATCGATATGAGGTAATATTATTGGGGAATTGGCAATGACTTTCATTTTATTGACGCTACTCCTTACACTTCCGTCCCTTTGAACTCATGTTTATTAGAGTACATTCTGGACATTTTTCATTACGTTTTCCACACTTGTGAATCACAATGTTTCATGTGTTGTGCTCTACCAACACTGCAGATATCTTCCTAGACCATTCGGCTACAAATTTACTACACTTAATACTCAGAACGTCACTGTTGATTACCTGGCGATTATGCAACCACACACAACGGACATGAAAGTATACGCCATTTTGTATTTGTTTAAGATGTCGACTTAATACAAACGAATTATTGTTACTAGGTGGGAACCCTATCCATTCATATCCATGTAGACCTATCTTTCAAAGGCAGATTATCCGGGAATCCTTACGTTCCTTTGGGGAATCCCTTACGCGTGTATTGTAGGGTTCTGAAACATGCATAATTCAATAGAGCAGGTATAACTTCTTATGTTAATTTTTTAACCTCGCTGTATACAATGGAAAGTTTCCGAAATATTGGCGTCCGAAATTCATATTTCCACGCTTTCGGCACCTTGTAGGTCCGAAACTATGTCCGATTGCCGAAAGTTCAAGAGGACTTTTTTTCTTATCTCAGTGGCAGGAATCACCTCCCAAGAGTTTTAACAGTTATTTTGCAACACCCGATATACATGCTATAAAATCCAATCAGTCGAATCTTCAAATCATATTTTTGGTTATCAATCTCATTATGAAGAATCGATAGAAGCTTTGGTGTAGTTCCTGATAGATACAACACAATAATTTTAAATAGTAGACTATTTAATATTTTAAAACCTCATGCATAATTCATTAAGTAATCAAGTTTCAATCCTTCAATAGCTTGACGAAAATTATATCCGTCAGATAAGAACTTTAATAGTTGAATATAAAAATGGCCACAAATCACATCATCAAAAGTCTGAATTCGATCACTATTATATTCAATTATTGTATAAGTAAGTCCCAAATATTTAAAGACTTGGGAATCGCTCCTCCAAATGAATCGAATATATATGCTTTATTCTTTTCATACCAATACCATATCCAATGCGTTAAAGTATTAATTGATTTATGTAAGTTACAGCACATTCTTGTTTCACTGGTGGTGAAAACATTTTAGAGGTTATTAGTTTCAGATAAGATGGAAGATTATCTGACACGACTACGCCTCTAGAATTATTTAGCTATACCGTTGATATCATAATTGGTGAGCGCCATTTTTTACTCTTAGCTTTGTATTTCTCTGTTTCCTTTTAAACCTTTACCTCTAGCTAGAATTGATTATTCCATAACTTAATTGTGTAGTTTTTGTTCTTCTAACTGTTGTTTATTTTTTCTTTGCATTTATTACTGTCTTAGCTATAGCTGCTGAAAAACTGCAAGACTACCAAGAGCTCCCAATGCAGCAAGAATCGAAAGACTTGTAAATATAAGTCCACCTGTTTTTGGTTGATTACGAAATATCTTTAATTCTGCTAGACTTAATGTTGGACCCCATATTTTGCCCCTTATTCAAACATCTTTGCTTCTTTGCAAGTTGCGATTTATTTAAAATATCATTAATGTTTAATGATTTTAATTCATGTGATGGAATATCAAATGGCCTACACCTTTGGCCTTCATCATAAACAAAACTATATTATATATGAAGTTAAAGAAAAATACAACTCCGTAGTGTGAGTCTCTCCGCCCAAAGCTAGTATTATTACCAGCAATCCATTTTTTGTTTTGTACTCATCGTCATTGCTACACCTTCTCCAGCATCTTTGCTAACAACTCTATCAAAAGCTTTAAGCTCTAAGTCAAGATCAGCCATAGACCTATCTGCTTGATCTGTAAAGTTCTTATAAGCTCTCGACATGCTTGATCTAATCTATTTATACCTCGATCACCTCTCGCTAATATTTCATCTAAACGTGTACCAGAACCACAAAATTCATAGCCTGGCAAAATGTGGGTGGAAGTACAGTATATGAATGATATTTATGAGTTACCCTAATCCCTTTGGGTTCGAAACAATGACATTAGATAAACGAGACTAAACCATATCCATTTTACCCACTTTGTCCTTATAAAAGTTATTGTTCCCTGCTGCTTCTTCACCTGCTATAACTAATAATCTATCTACTAACTTTCTAACATCATCCATCCAAATAAACAGTTGAGGCATGCTTATATATAGCGAAATTCACTTTCCTTTCTTCCTTCCTTTCAGACCCTCAACTTTTAGTTTTCAATTCAAGCCAAATAGGTTTAATTAATGTCTTACTTATCGCTGGAGCTTGATTTCACTCTATTCTGTGATGGATCACGATTTTGATACAAAGCTTTCGTCATTTTTGAAATCTTCTTATAAGTTCCATAATCTTCGTCAGTGTAACCTACTGGTTGCTTACGAGCTAATAACTCCCATAAGCCTTCTGTTCCTTTAAATTTTTCATAAATCGGATTCGATGGATCATGTGCGATCCTACTCTCACTATATATAATTAAATTATTAGTATCGAAGAAAACATTATAACTTCCCATCTTCCACTTCACTACTCCATCTATGTCAATAGATAATAAACAAAATATTTCATGTTTATTATATCTATTAGTACTCAAATATCGAGTCTCTAATGATCTCAATTGAATTTCTTTCCCATCATCTTTTGTTTCTTTAGTCTCAGTCAGTGCCTTAGGTGATGCAAAGAACTGTTTTTCAAATGAGGTCTCTGATGGTGTTGGTGGATAGTTATATTTTGTTGTGCTACAGGTATATGTTCTGTAATTAGATTTCTATTGTCATCGGTTACGCCTTTAATGTCTTTTCATAAAGCTCTCAATCGCCTAAATTAATGGTTTTCCTTCACGTTTTTGCTTTTCAAAATAGCTACGGTGCCCCTCTTTCCATTCTTTAAAGCGTTTCGCCAAAGAAATTTTGTAATTCAATATTATTCGATTTTCCTTTTGACATTGTAAAAGACTATATTATAATAAATATTAGTCGTTACATACGTATATGCGTAACATACGTACCTCAATTAATCGTTAAACATAAGAACATAAACGTCACTCGATTATAAAGAAATGATCTATTTTGATTCTATACTTGCCATCGTTCGACTTTCTCGTCTTACCGATTGTTATAAACCCATAGGGCTCCTTCCATGATATAGAACATATATCTTTAAATCTATTGAATGACATATCACTAACAACAAATTCATTATAAATATATTTCAAGTTCGTATTATCTTAAAGTTTGCATTATCTCTTATAAGTTGTTTCGGGATTTTACTATATGTTTGTGCTAAGTAAAAGAAATCCATTCTTTCATGCCTACCATGTGTGAATTAGTTCCGCACCTTGTCCAGATCTTCAAATATATAGTCATCAAAAATAAGTCCAGAATTTTGTTTGCATTCATCTAACTTTAAAACGGAAGGTTTGAATGTAGCCAATTGATAGCGGAATCTTTCTTGAATATCATCATAAATGTGTTGCAGTTGTTGATACTTGAGTTCTTCTAATCTTTTAGAGAATGCGTATAAGTGCCTGCTTGCTTGCGTTATCCTTTGTATTTCTACTTAATCACTTAGAACAGTGCTCCCAACATGTTGAAGATTGATTAAATCTGAAGGAAGATTAAAACCATCTAACTTTTTACTTAACTTTGCGAGTGCTCCCTGTAAACGTAACTCAGTAGAGAAATCATTTACAATGCTTTGTAAATCCTTTAGTTCGATTTAAATATTTGTGAGCTCGGAAATGTTATTAATTATTGTTTCAAACTCACCAAGCTTTCTACTAATTTCCGATACACCACTATAAACAGGTAGCTTCGCTAGATCATCACTAAGTTTATTTGATTCATAAAAGTGGCTTAAAATTCAATTTGTAGTTTCGAAATAACTTCTTGCGTGTTTTGAAGATCTTCTTGGGTGGGATTATTTCGAAGAGCATTTTCTAAAGTATTTACAGCTGTTTCTAGATTATTAAATGTGTTTTGTAGCTAAGTAAGCTTTTTATTCAGATCATTAATTAAATCTTGTGCAGCAGTTTTCGAAATTAATTGGTTCTATATTAGTTGTACTTCATTTTGAGTTGTTGTTAGGATAATATGAACTTCAGTGAAATCATTTTCACTTACCAGTTGCGAATACATACGAATAACGCTTTTCAACTCATTATCTAGCTTTTGGAGAAAATCGAGTATATGTTGCTGAGCTTCTGTAATTTTTTATTCAATATTTGAAGATAATAAATTTTGTAGTGCATTGAGTTCACTCTTTATTACTTTGATCAAGTATTGCTAATTGATTTTCATTAATATTTGTGGGTTAATCCGATAATGCTTCATGCTCATACGACTTATATCGCGTGTATCCAAATATATCCGTTGGCATTTTAAATTAAACTATATGTAATATAAAAAAATATGTGGTGTGTATATATTAAACAATACATAATATAACTATTGTAACAGAACAATATTAGAAGTGAAACTCCTAAAAGTAGGTGTTTGTAATGATATTGAGGGGCATTTAACATAGATAGCATAACATAGAAAGAAAGAACTTCAAACTCCAGCACAGCTATTATATCTATATAACAATAAAAAATTATGAATATTTTTAAACATGAATTTAATGTAAATAATATGCATATGAGTATTTCTTGAACATTTGGATAATAACACTTGGATCCAATAATTTGGATGAGTGTACAATAATAAACAACACTCAATAATTAATTTACATAATCTACCTGATATAAAATCATTATTGTATAAGGGATATACACCATCCTGTGGCCACAAAGCTCTCACAAACTAAATTATAATTTATTTATATTGTCAAAATTCTGTGTCATCAACTAGTCGATAATGACCCCAGGGTAGTGTATGTATCTTACAATCTAACATGCACCGTTTATCATCATGCAAATCAAAGGCTACTTTATTCACTTTTTCAGTTAAAATTCCATGTTTCTCTGATCTCATTAGCTTCTGTTCTGTCCTTTGCATCTCTTCTGCTAGTAAACTGCTTAAAATCATCTAATGAAATAGTTTGTTCCACAAAATATTATCGTATATCCTTGATTCTTTTTCTACTTTCATTATTTGCATCTTTTGTAGCATACATTTTAGCACGCAAACCTCCAAATTCACTAATCGAAACACCCTTATATTCATCTTTCATCTTCTCCAGTTACATCTTATTTTTTGCTAGGAATCTTATATTCGTTTGGTTACTGGTAACTACTAATATGAAAATACTGAATCATTTCATGCATGTCTTTATAAAAAAATGGTTTGTTTTATTATAATACACGAACGAGTCTGTGTCCTTATAAGATATATTTATATTCTATTGACATCGAGGATTTATGATTTCGTTATGAAATTAATACATACACATCTTCGAAAGATCTAACACAACAGTTCCTACATAATTAACCTAGTCTAATTTAACTGTTGTTTTTTTTTTCATCATGTGATATAGAATTAAATTTTCGTTATAAATCTCTCACGATTTAAAACGCGGCGACGCTACAAGATTTCTACACTTTTTGTCATTATTTACAAAATCACATCAATGAGATTTTTACATTATCAATAGATTTGAAATAAATCCCGTTATTCATTAACATATAAAAATCTTTCTCAAAATCTGTAGTAGGAGCTACTCGACGTTCTGTATTCCGTTTAATATATGTCTCAAGCCATTTAGTTTGCTTAAACCATAACGTCTTATGTACGCAAGCAAGCTGCAAACCGTGTCGTAAATAAAATTGAAGTAATCGATAATGCACTATGTAATTTGTTTTACTATTTAGCGTCAGTAATAGCTTTTTGCATTTAGCTTTTTCGTGAGGAGGAATTTCATTGATTACTACCGTGGGGAATCTTTATGTGCTTCATGGAGCTCTTGTGGATAATGCAAATCCACTTAAGCAGAAAACTATGCCACTATCTTCTGGATAGTCTAATATCTTTTGCGCGTCATTCCACTCTGATGGTGATGGTTCCCACTTGAAATTTCCATAGGGCAACGATTCAGTCATTGCAGTCCCGTATAAATTATTATTAATATCTAAGTACATTAGATATGATTATTCTTCATCAGGTTTATAGTCGTTAACATAGCGATTATTTGGCTCGGAATGGCGCAGGGTGCACCCAGTGATTCCTCCTCTGATTGATTTTTCTATAAACAGATGCACATTTACATCTGATAGAAGTTGCAGCCCTTGTTTTATTTCATAGGGCATTGTATTCCATCCCAATTGAGGTGTTGTATGAAAGTCCATCCATATTCCTCGAAACATGTATCTCTAAAATTTTGAACAACATCCGCTGATAACAATACATATAATGTTTAATACACATCATGGTAATTACCAAAAGTTTTTCATTTTAACTCTCTCCATACTTTTTTTTGGGAAAGACATAATCTTCATCACTGCATACAGTGTTATTTAAAGAATTATTGAAATATTTTTGGAGTGGTATTTGTTTTGCATCAAATTTTGATTAATCAGTGATATAATCGTATGGAAAGCATCCCTTAGGTATAAGATGATTCATGTCTTGCGTGACCATGTGTTTGCGTGTATGTTCCAATTTATTAGAATCCAATTTTGAAACTAGACCATTTAAACTTTGTGGCAAAAATCGATACAGATCTAACAAACTTGGTTCAATCTTCCGATCCCCAAACTTGAACATTTTAGAGAATGAAATGTAACGTTCCTCTGTTTGTGCTATGAGCTTAATTTGAATTGGCTGTAAACCAAAATGCTTTACAAACAAGTATGCGTTATAATTACTTAAATTATGATGGAAAACAGGCAAAAAGTTATTTTGGCGTTGTATTTGCAAGTTGCATTATTACAAGTAGTTGCAAAAAATTTGCCTGTGAGATGGTCGTGATGTTCCATTTTAAATTTTTCTTGTGTAAAATAGCAATCACAAGCACTACAACTTGTTGTTTCGATATGTTATTCTATTTGCTGTGGTGACATTGGAGAGAGAAGTTGCGTATCCGATAATTTATTAATAATATAATCAAATTCATTTTCCATATTAAGTTGAAATTTTTAACCGCGTTTTTGCCTCTATATATAACTGGATTTGAAGTTGCATGGTTCGTGGCGTTGCATCTTTTCAGCGTATGATGTACTGGGACTACGGGTAGAAGTACTAATTGGTTTCACAAAACATTCAAAAGCCGCTATAATAATATCATTTTGTAGCAATGAATTTATCTTCTTAAATTTAACACTTTGTCTCGGGTTAGGCATGATAATTCTTGTCGGTTTATGCAGTTTACAAAATGTAATATCCTCTATCAGTTTTTCTTCTGTGTTGAAATATAATAAACACCTCCTAAAATAGTAATATTTGTGTCGGTGTTTTGTGGTTCGACTCCTTACTAAAGAAGATATTTTTAATTAAACAGCAATTCATCTGTCGCATACAAGAGATCAATTTGCTTATGCTTAGTATTGAATACCGATTCACTTACATGAAGAGGAAAAATTGATTTAGTTTCATCATAAACATAAACATTGATGCTTATTTTATTATCAGGATGCAATTCATTATAATGTTTTTTTAATGTATTAATATGCTGTATTGCCACTGGGACGGCTATATTGTTGTATGCATACATTTTTCATAATTTTTAACTTCAATTTTCTTATTATTTTTGGTCAACGGTGTATTTCATTTTGTATAGTTTATAAGATTTCAATTGTACTAACTTTAAGATTTGTCACGACGTTTATGAATCATGATATTTGGTTTATTGTATCCAAGCTCCAAAGTATGCATTTATGACATAGCAACGTACAGGATGTGATAGTGATATAATTTCTGTTCTCAAATACATTTCTAAATTACGAACTACCGTGTGATACCAAGATTTAACCTTGACTCATAAGAACTTTGAAATACAATATAAAATCCCACGTGATTTCCAGACAACATGTAATATGGACACCAAATAACGTAATTTCCAGGAAACTAGCTAGACGTCACCTTGAAGAATCGTGACTCGATACCGTCCAAGAAAATGAATAAATTCAACCTTGAATTAGTGTAAAATTATCCCACGATAACAAACATTATCCTTTCTTTCTTTCGAAAACAAACATATAAAATTGAGTGTAAAACCAACGATCGAGACCTGTCAGAGCAGAGACGCTATTAAGAACTTGAACAGTTCAGACATCAGATAAGAAGCAGACATCTATTGTTAAAATTCATCTTTGAACCATCCTTCGATTTATACAAACATACACAGAAGTACATTTCTACTCACCTAGTGCAGTTCTCACCATATTCTCCCCTTTTCTTCCTCGAAATACATAATGAATTTCGGTAATCTACCATTATCTTCAACATATCTATTCTTGTTCTCCAAAAGTACATTGAACAACACATTCATCATCACCATCAGTTTTTTGCTTGCCACCCCTCTCCTCTTGAATTAAATATCTCACATAAGCCCGCATTACATCTTCCGTCGCAAACGGAAAATAACACCATGACCTTAATTTTAATGCTATTTATCTCCCTAGTCCCAAACTTGGTCTTCATTGGTTATTTTTGCTACTTTATCCACAAACGAGCTATACAAACTTCATAGTCTACCCAGACAGACTTCCACCGATAATTCAAGTTCACCCTAAAAATTCTTCCAAAACACTCACCCTTCAACGAATCCAAAAGTGGAATACTTCATTAATGTACCAACAATTATAACGACTTCCAGTAATCAGCCATTCACAACAACGAAAAAAAAATACCTCCATGACTTATTTTACACATCAGTTATATAACATACAATAATCTCTAATTTCATAAGTTAGTGATAACATCAACAATTTACATAATCAATTGTGTACATAGTATTTTACACTCTAATTTTAATGATGCTCCAAATACTAGATTACTTTAGATTCCTATACCATTTTTTTTAGTAATCAACGTATACCTTAGTCAATTGTTTCATTTCTTACAATATGCCTAGTTCATTTAAGTTCATACATTTGCTTGTTTTCATTTACTTGTTCATGCATTGTTTATTTTCATATTGCAGCTATTTCGATACAAGTTCACAATCTCTATCAACAGAATATAACGATGCTACAACACACCACAAGAAATACGTGTCATCATTATGTTAGTATTAATAACTGCTTTTTTAAAACGCACCCATTTTGGTAACACAATATAAGATGGAGTACTAAATGTTTTCAATTTGTTGACTGCGATTTTCAATGTATGTGATGGTTTCTCAGAAAAACTTCAACCGGTCTTCTTGTGTTGCTAGATTTGGAAACACTTCCTCCATCTACCTAAGTAATCCATCTCCTTTTAAACATGTTTGTGTGCTCGATCCCACGAGAAATATTATGTCTTCACTACTAGTTGGTTGTTGAAACATTGATGAAAGAGTAATGTTCACTTTTAATGCAATAAGATCTTCCAAATATTTCTCTAATACTTCTAAACACTCCTTCTTAATACTGTTCAAGAATGATTTGGTATCATCAGAATATTTGACGTTAGTGTCTGCAGGGAGAACATATTTTTTTATTGTAGAATTAAAGATACTTGTAACACACTTCTCATTACATTTTGTATCTGTACTTTTGATTCAATTTTCTCGAGAGATAAACTATATCTAAAAAATATAAGCAACACTGTTTTAATAACTGACATCACTGATTTCACTCTCGGAACTTTAAGAAAATCATGAACATTCTTCCTTTAAACACATAAAAGGTACTGTTGCAACTATTACTTGCTGACGATATCGTTGTACAAACGCATGAATATCAAACATCAACATATATGACAAAAATTACTCCTGCTAGAATTATTTTATCAGAATATTTTCTCATTTCTCTATCAAATATAAACTAATGGAGAAATCTTACAATTTTCAAATGGAACTCATTATGAGCGAGAAATTTTGCCTTCCTTTTGTCAATACAAAAACCATGACAACTCCACCTACGTGCACACATTTTGTTTTCATTTCCATTTTCAATTGTACTTCCTGCATTTATTCCCAGTCAAGAGAATAAAGCAAGACCGACTATATTTCCACTTCATAAATAACACACTTTATTCTCAACAATTCTTTGCTAACACGAAACAATTCAGGAATAAGTTAATATCTATATTTCCTTTCAGATCTAGTTCCATCATTTGATTATTTAGTTGTTACTACACGTGGAGTCTACATAATCTATAACTATAAATAACGAACACTATATATATATACAGGGGTTGGACAAAAATCTAAAACGTTTGAAAAAGTGTGAAAATCATACCTAGTATGGTGTGGGGCCTCCTTTTGCGTCCAAAAAGCTTGGATCCGACGTGGAATGGACGTATACAGCTCCTGAATCGTGGTGTGTGGAATGTTGTACCATTCTTCCTCCAAAACATGCTCTAGTTCATTAAGGGATGATGGTGGAGGGTAATGAGACCGAACACGCCTTTCTAACACAGACCATAATGGCTCAATGATGTTCAGATCTGGTGATTGTGGGACCCAGGGGAGATGTGATAGCTCCTGGTCATGCTCCTCAAACCATGATTGCACCGTTTTTTCAGCGTGACAGGGTGCCAAATCATCTTGGTAGATGCCATCACCATCCGGGAACAATGTGTGGGCCATGGGTAGAACCTGGTCCACGAAAATGGCCTCATACGCCTTAGCATTCATCATTCCATGCAGGGCTATGATGGGACCTATGAGTGAAAACCACGATATCACTTCCCATACTGGAACCGAACCACCCCCATGCTTTACAGTTGGGCGCAGACAGTCTGGATCATAGGCCTGCGACGGTGTTCTCCATACGTAAACACGACCGGTTGTTGGAAACAAGGTGTAGGTCGATTCATTGGAATACATTACGTGTTTCCACTGATCAAGCGTCCACTCCTTGTGGTCCTTGCACCACTGGATACGCCGCTTCGCATTTACAGCTGTGACTAGAGGTTTGGCGATCGCGGCCCTGCCATGAATTTTCATTTTATGAAGTTCCCGTTGCACTGTTTTTGATGAAACCGGGTTCTGTAGGCCGGAATTGAGTTCAGACGTAATTTCCATTGCAGTGGTCTGCATTTTTAGCTGCTACAATCCGTTTTAATGCCCTCCTGCCCGTATCGGACAGGATTGTCCTTCGACCACTGTTGTGCTTTGCAGACGTTGTTTGCCCATGCATTGTGTATGCCCTCGTGACATTGGACACAGTGCCTGTCGATACCCCCACAATGGTCGCCACTGTTGTCACTGAAGCTCCAACCAGACGGGTACCAACGATCATGCCTCTTTGGAAGTCTGTCAGGTCGCCCATTTTACCGCACCACTTGCACACCACGACACTCACAGGTGAACTGGGTACTGCTGACGGAAGAGGAAGGTCCACATGACACAATGGAAAACAAAACACGATCGGCAACCGCAACACGTGGTGTACAGTGGCGGGCCACACTTACGAGTCCTGTATGACGTGTTTTTAGATTTTTTTGTCCAACCCCTGTATACATGTATGTATAAATGAGAGGTAAAAACTATTAGAATAGAGATTCAAGGCTGTTAATATTCAATCAAAAATCTGCTCTGGGTTTCAAAACATTTTACTTACTGTGAATTTGTATCCAACAAACTCTTCCGGTACTAGACATACAATCACTTCGTTTCAATACAGTTAAACATGGAATGTAACTTTTATAAGTTGGTAAACAACAGAATATACTAGCATCAACAATACAGAGTATGTCATACTCGCATGAAACATAATAGGCAACAACACAGGAAGTATATATCACAATAGATAAAATAGAAAAAGCATCAAATAAAAAGATTTCAAGAGTAAGAACTTTATATTGTTGGTTTTAGTGTGTTCATAGAGATCTGCTATCTTTTGATTTACATACTTGTACAAAAGCAAATTTTCCGTGAATGAAAACCATTCACCAGTTCAGCACAAAAAGTAGCAAAAATCGAAAATCTCGCAGAAGCAATCAACTGCAGTTAATATTAAAACATAACAAGTTCATTTCCGCAGTAATAACCATTTATTATTAATTATATTATAAGCAATACTAAGCCATTGCAAACACCTAAAATATTTACGATGTTTACGCATTTATGTCGAAATTGATACAGATAAATAGAAGGTAGGAGCCAGAGCTTATTAGTATATTAAAAATTTAAAGTGTAAACATTGCCAACTCGCAGCACATACCAATCAAACTAATATTGCACTAACTTTTCTTGAAACGCTAATAATGTAGCAGTGCTTAAATAGTGACAAGAGGCAAGTGCCTAGTGTCAAGTGCCAAGTGACGTGACAAATGACATGATAAGTGGTATGACAAGTGGGAAGTGGCGTGACAAGTGGCATGTGGCAAGTGGCACTTCCGGTCACGTGATAATATAGTGAGCATCTTTACTAGTTAGTAAATGTTATAATACGATATTTTTTAATTTATTAGTAAATGATCATTACCACACATTACGAACCTTTGGCGGTATTGAACGACCGGAAAAGAGCGTTATGTGGTAAAATACATTATATCAGGGGGCGCTAAACGAACAAAATGTATATACTGTCAATGATAGCTAAACTGAAGCCAAGACGTTACCTTTTTATATTTTAGAGCTTTTCATGTGCTGTAATTAACACTTTACAGAAAACAATTAAAATGTCCTTATTGTTATGTCGGATATGAATGTCACTTGTTTCTAACTACACCATGTATATCATATTAACAGCGAAGAAACATGGTTATTACATATATACAGAATATAAAGTAAAAACAGCGCTTGGAAATAACTGGTATGTGTCAAACGCAGTGAATCTGCCAGACCCTCCTGTGGTGGATTTATCCCCAAAATTCTCGAACGCACTCCTCTTCTTTAATATTTTTACGGTCAAAAGTTGATAGGAAGCGTGCAAAACTCTACTTACATCCTCCGAATTTTGACTTTACAGCCCCAAACTGAAAATACTGTCGGAATCACTGGCCAAGCGATATATCTTATAAGGTCTTTCCTAATGATCTTGACCCCCAAACAAAAGCTGAAATGACGCCAATTTGAAAAACAGACATAAACTATACTACAAACATAACAAAACAGAAACAAGAGGAACAAGGGACTTGAGTATATGCTCCTATACTAACCGTTTCCGTTGAGAAGGATACGCCTATCAAATAATACAGCTGGCGCCAAAGAACTTATAAAATAGAAGGGCGTATCAAAGGTGTCCATTACTAAAGTTTTCCGCACACGATCAAATAAATCTCGAACAAGGCGTTGTTAAAGCAATTTAATTAAAATCATTGAATTGAATTGTATTTATGGTCTTTAGGCACCTAAGGTTCAGACCGGGATAGAGGAGGGGAAAGGATTCGGGAAGGTATAGGCCAGAGCCTATGTTGAAGGTGCCATCCCGGAATTTGCCTGGTGTGGCTGATGAAGAACCATGGAAGAACCTCAGTCAGGATGGTTGGCCGCTGGGATGGAACCCACGATCTCCCAAATGTTACGCTAACGCTCTACCAGATACTCTGGTGTAACCTAACAAATCAGAGATTAGTATGAATAAATTGAGGATAGCTTGCCCTTATAGAGTCCACAAACCCTAAGATTATCCATTAACATTATTCCATTATAATATCACACACGATTCAAAACACATGCACACAACACAAACACGTAGCACCTCTTACACACAGTCATATCCGGATTCCATTCATTCAGACCGGGTTCACGGACATGGTGTTGGTTCTCCAACTCCAGTCACACTCACACACTACAGTTCAGACACGCTTCCAACAGCTCATTGCTGGTTTTCTGGCAGATGAGTTCATACTGCTGCTGGGACACATTCATCAAACACTGTGCCAACAGTTACACATTCCTTCTAAAGTCGAGTTTGTCTTTTAGAAAGGTGTATTCAATAATATTATTTAGAATACATAAGTAGTTGCCATTTTGTAGAGTTTCATATATTGGTATTTGCCGGATAGTGTGTCTTTTCTCAATGAGGGTGTTTTATTCCTAAGAAGGACAACACAGCACCGCGTGTTTCGGAGTACCGATCTCTCAACTGTATGTAGCTATGTAAGGACACTTTAAAATGCGACAAAAAAAATATAACAACTTCAATATATTGTAACAGTAAATTGCATCGTTAAAATTTGTTGAAGTACGACCGTGCTAACTAAATTTAAGTATTGTTTATTTCTATCCCCATAGGTATACTGTATTGCCCATGTGACGGTATGTTTGTTTCAATTGTGATTAACGTGTTAAACGAGTTCATGAGGGTCTAACGACAGGATCTAAATAAAAGTTTTATAAAGTGGATTCAGAATCAATGTGTTCATAAACCTCAAGGGGTAAGAAACCGTAATAGCACCCTTCTATCCAGGAGTGCTTATAAATATAGTATATGATCTAGTTCGGAAATAATATTGAAATTAGGTGAACTAGTACAATAATGAGACATAGTAGTCTACACTATTTAAAATATACAGGCAATAATAAAGGATAAAAGATTTCATAGTGTCGAAAATAAAGCAACTTTTGGGAAATTTATAACGCTAATTGTAAAATAATGATCCGATCATTCTAAAACAACGTCTCTTGTAGATTATTTCTATTCGACTTCACAAAGTATCTATACTCAGCTCAGTGTCCATAACTTGATCCCCAACATTACGGTGTGCTTTAAAATATTTAATACAGGTAATGTAAACTCATGAGATCTAGTAATACATTGTATGTAATATGGATAGATGATTGAGATTTAGATCATATGATCAACTAATCACGATTTTCGAATAATGATGATACTAAATTAGTGGATTTGAAGATCCAACAATTCTAAAGGGATTAAATTTAAACATTGTTATATTATTGCCACCTCGTTGAGATTGATTGTAATAATTAGATATACCAATGTCCACTTCTATGGTTTACATATAATAAATAAAAGAAGATCATTATCTTAGTGCATTTATGTGTGTTCCTGGTCTTGCATATTCAGGTGCAGTGGCTAGATTGGTTTCGGTGCGCTTCAAAAGTTACTAAACATAATGTCGTGCTCTCAAGCTAATCGACAATAATGTTTTAGTGACGCTCTGGAACTTTATTATCGTTGACAATGAGTATTGGGATGGATTTTATGTGTTCCTCTATTCTGTTAATTACTAATCCTGCATGTATCAAAAGAACAACAAATGTATTAATGTGCTTGCTCCTATATAGTGCATCATTGAATATATACGGTGCAATACACTTACGAATATTACGATTGTTTCTGCATCACAGTTTAGTAAATAATACTTAACATTTCCATCTAACCTAAGCTAGTACAAGGTAGATTCATGGTAACATCTGCATTAGCTTTCCATCAGTTTCTGAGTAGAGGCATTAGTGCGCAGAAATATCTCACCCGAGCTCAGGATGCATCAGTTCGCTGGAAACGTTAACTACAGAACAATGTAGAAAAGTGTATAACTGTAAATAAAACTATAATTGTATACAGTGGATTATTTGGTAGCCGTTTAAAAATTATTGTTTAATTAAACCATTATTTTTGGGTTACTTCTTCAGTTTAACGTCAATTTTTGCTTTTAGTGTAAAGCATTATAATCTCTTTTGACTGGGCTTATATTATCTGATTTGCTTCGCTATAATTTCCCTTATGAGGCACAGGAAATTCTTTTCTTAAGGTTTTTCATCCGCTTAAGATTCTGGTATTTCATTGGGTCACTGGATTTTCAGGTACGTTTAGTGGTTGTAGTATTCAAGAAGAGCGATTAGACTTGCTGCCGCACAATTTCAACAAAATTGAAGCAATTAATAAGCTTTCGCGTTGAAACCTTCTGAGCGGTTAGCTGCCATTGCGTAATACGTGTTACGAGTGTAAACTATTTTCTTAAGTGCAATACCCCTTCCTTGCCTGTTCGCTTCGCGGGTTGGAATCCCGCCAAGACATGGATCTTTGTAATTTTAACCGGCCTTCACATGGATCGAAGTCAAAAGTTACGAGAATGGACCATACAAAATAAAGTTTACATTTTTTTTTGTTTCCAACAGTTATAAGATTTTCCTCGAACAACGCTACGCCACCATGGACTATTTGCAACTTAACGAACATAATACCTCAAGCAATTAACGATTATTTTACAGACACGATAACCGGCTATAGTTTTATCTCAGCATCTGTCTGTAGTTCAATAGTGGCCCAACTTACTGTGCAGAGAAAGCTCTATTTCTTAAAGCTTCTGTTAAAAGTAAAATAACCGCGTGCAGTAGCAAAACAAAAATACCATTAACCATTTTGAATTGTGTCTCTTAGTAAAGCATTTATTTCTCTGATTGAAATTTATTCAAGCGTGAAACAAGTTTTACCACTGATTAACTGATCTGCTTCCCGTAATATATTATACATAACGAACCAGGGTCTAACATTATTTACAAATTTTGCGCAAATAAGAAAAAAATAATAATTTTTAGTAATTTTATCACTGTGCCACAAAAAGAATATTTGATACAACAAAATATAGCACGAATGCCTAATATTATGAAACATTGTAGATTTTGCAGAGCAGGAAATCGCTAGAGATACGAGAGTATAGAATCAACATAGACTCCTGGAACATGAAGAAGAGTGATGTAATACTTGTTTTAGGTGAACCTCGAAGCATTACCCCCTGGAGAAAGACAAATACCACTCAAAACAATCAGTCTCGTTTCCCATCTCAGACGTGAAAGCATGTATAGAGAGAAACATTGGGGTGATCATCCTAATGGTTTTATACGGAACACATTGTTATATCAATATCTTACATTAGGGTTTCCAAACGTTTAATTCCATGAAATTGCAGATTCTAAAACGAGATCGAATTAGAAAAACAAGGCATTTAACAGTGGTTTGCAGTAAGTGCTCTTCAGCTGTAGTTCAATTGAAAACAACATCTATTACGGTCCAAAGGTTATGACACTTAATTTTGAATCTCAAAGGTTAAGTACTTTTAAAGCAAGTATCTGATCCTTCAAAAAGCTCCAATAAAGTCATGTACCGGTACCCATAAACTGCAGTGGGGAGGCACAGGGTTCAGGTCTTGTTCCCAACTATCCTGGCTGAAGTTTTATAGGGTTTTTCTCAGTTTCATCAGGCAAGTGCCATAAATTTACCTCAACAAAGCCTTGGTTAGCTTTAATTAATACATTGTAAGTCATATAAACATATAAATGTAATCCTATTGTTGCTAATTTTGTTTAGACATTAGATCGGTCTTTATTAATAGTAACCTGCAACAGTAGGTCGGATCATTCGAGCCCATTAGTTTGAATACTTGACTGGGTAGATTCCAGTGAATAAGAAGTCCTTGTTTGCATACCTATTATAGTGGATAATGATTTCTAAAAGAATAAACAGTTCAGTCATTTAAAAGATTCAGTCTGCGCTTAATATCTCAACGTGTACGACGTTAATGCAGCTGAAATATCCTTGAAACTGCGAAAACGTTACTCACTAAGATCTACAATTAAGAGGGAATGAAAGCAGATGCAGTGGTCTTGGGACCGGAGTGAAGGATATGATAGTTTTTAAAATGTTTAATGTTTGCTTTAGTGACCACAACAGTGTCGTTTGTTGAATATTATCGTGCCTGGGACTATTGTCACTGCGCACGTGTATTGTGAAACCGTGTCATACTGACGTGTATCGTTCAACTCTAGTGATGTGTGATACTGACGCCAAGAGCTATTCTTACACAGCGGTGCATTGCCACACTGCTGTTCGCACTGTGAAGCAAGCTCATCCATTTCTATGATACGGTTTTGAATATTTTGACTTATAGGGTTGACCTCGCGCATAGTGATTTCCATTGATTGCTCCACCTCTACAAATGATTGCTTTTATAAGGTTTCAGGGAGACTGAAGACTTGAAAATAGAGCTGTTACTTGATATCCCTACTATCGCAGATGAATAGTTAATGTATGGAAAAGCTCTTCTCGGTACAAAAAAAAGTGCCAGAAAACAAATATGACTATATTAAACACTGAAGTACATATGCGTAAGAGATTTGACACTTTAAATTTAAAATGCATTTTTATTACTTTCGACAAAGCATCGCATCACCTGAAGACGTAATGATTAAATTATTCAAGCTTGAGCTTTTGATTCGATTCTCTAAAACCGACAAAACTATATTTTCGATATTGTTAATTGGTTCGTGCTAAATAGTTTCTAAATGTTACTTATGTACTATATTTGAAGTAAGTAAAGAAAAATATTATTTGACGTTATACCTTGCCTGTACTGCCATATTTCGGAGAAATGACAGTAAATAGGCGTACAAGCGTTTGTCAGATAATAAGAAATAGTCACCAGGTTACATGCAAGACACTCATACCTCATCTTAAGTCTATAAACAGCGCCATTCTGTACAAATGGATACCGAACTGAAACTATAGGCGATGACTACGCTGTTACGATAGATTCAGGCAGAGGCGTGTTTAGTCTGGGAAAGACGCTTTCCTGCAAAAACATTCATAAAGACATGCGTGCTGTGTATAGGAAGAGGTGATTTTTATTTGTTTGCTTCCTTCAAATCTTTACTTAGGGTTAATAGTTTCGCAGATGACACAGTTGTTTTACAGAAATCTGTATATGGCTGAAGCAAAAACGAAAAGTCTTTTATGCAACAGGTATTGTGGAGCTCATGGAAGTGTCTCAAAATAGGTTTTGGATATTTCGTAAACTAAAACTAATTGTCACGTAAGTTTCATGCATTTGTTTTAACCATTTGTATTATATTTTCTTACTTTTCTCGTATATTTCAGAATGTACGAAATGGAATGGACCTTCGTCGTCTCTATGATATCAAAATCAATGTCAAGAATTCCGCATGGAATATATAACACTGCCAACTTCAAACTACTGTAGTGCAGAATAATATATACCGAGAGCGAAATCCACTCCAGCAACTTCTTTTTGGGTGCGTATGTCTTTTATTGTTAAAACCGTACTTTTTTCCTCAAATGAGTTCTACAAAGTTGGGTCTGGTATTTTTTTCTAGCGAAATCTGACTTAACGTATATTTGCAGGGAAACCAGTGTCATCTACTGAATATTAAAAAAAACATTTTTATGATATAACCAAATCACAATAAATCTTTCATTATTGTAATAGTTTACAACAGCCAAAGAGCGAAATAATTACATCCTTAGAAGTTGACAATATATTCCTTTCATAACATTACATGAAAATCGTCTATGTTATGAATATCGGCAAGCATGTATTTGTACTAGGGATGGAGACATGGATCCGAATCCATATTACTCGGATCCGTTAGAATCCGGTTCTGATTAATATTGGAAAGGAGTACGCGGATCCGTTTCTGGATTCTGAGGATCCTTATCTTAATTCTGAGGATCCAGATCGGTATATTGCAACCGAATACTCAGTTCGCTCTATACGAGCTATTAAAATTCCCTTATTTCCATTTCATATAATATGTGGCTCAAAAGTTGCATTAAACAGTTTATAGATGTCAGCACGGAAAAGGCATTTTATTTCCATATCCTCGCCCGGAGAGGCATCTAATGTTTATGCAGTTAAATGAATTAAATTTAATATCCAACTGACATTCCTCCTTCACTGTGCTCATGGACTATCTTTACTTAAGAATTTGTTATACAGACAAGGAATTCAGTGGGAAATAAAAGAAGTGTGAAAGGAATTAAAAGCACGATTTTATTTTTTGAATTCAATTAAAACTCTGTGAAGAATCGTATGCTGAAAACATTAACCCAGATATCTCCAAACTTTTTTCACAAACGGACAAATTGACGCTGACTTCTAAGCAAGAAGAGAGCTAGGGCCGCATTAAAAACTACTATAGTAATATTAACCTAATTTTTAGGTGATATTTGTATATTTTGTGATCAAATTTATGTGATTCTGCACCAGTTAAAACCGCTACACCGGTTGGAAATCCCTTTAATGAGTCTATACATTAATTCCATTCATATTTAGATAAATAAATTTGCTAAAAGGCTTTGGCATAAGATACGTGTTACTATCAGATAAACAAATTAAGTATTGATACTCAAAGGGAATGGCTACTACCGACATTGAGTTCCATTTACAATTTAGAACTAGTCTTCTGAAGTGATACATGTGGTTCTCTAAGAGCTTTCCGTTTACCAGGAGCTGATTTTATAAATACAAAGATTGAATCAGTTAAATGGTATAATTTAAACTTGAGTCTATTCCGCCTAGGAGTAGACAGTGTCAATGTTGTTAGTGTGTGGCACTGGTAGTGTGTGGTTATTGCGGTTTCGTTCCGGCCTATCATCGAAAGTTCGTGATATGTGCCAGGGCTAAATAATTGCACCTCCTGAAGAAAGGTACAGTGTCTTCAGAGTAAAAGCAAAGACTTTCAATCAGAAAGTTGAGTGTTTAACACATTACAAGAATTTGTTCCCATGAAAACATAGACTTTCATTGATATAATGTGATAACAACGAACAAATTCCAGAAAATTATAAAAGATCCAAACCTTGCTGGAGAAACGCGTCAGAGGGTTTTTACTCCAAATGAAGTCCCCATCTACCTGAAAGATATGAGCAATTCAAAGGACAAGAGTCGGTTTTGAATTGCATCCGGCAACATCGTGAGAAATTTTCAAAAAGGTTCATGCTAATGGCAGTTTCTGTGTCCTTGGCAAACTCACGAATTTCCAAGACGGGAAGATGTGAAGGTCAATTCACAATGCTTCCAAGGTAATGTGATGGACAGTGGCAGATTTACATTTCTGCCCCTGTAGGCACAAAAAAATGTTCACATTATTTTTTTTCTAATATATGTACTCTGGGTTTAAAAAGTCTTTAGAACGAGTTTTAAATATTTTGTAACCGGGAGACACAGTTATAATGAATACCTGTGTGGACTCCATCCCTGTGGTGACGAAGTATATGGGCAAAACCCTTACATGAGTCGACAACCATTTTTTGCAACCGATATTGGACGAACTATGACGTCATAAGCGTGTACGGTCAACAGGTGAGATTGGCTACTTAATTGTTTTGATAGATCACGGTGCAGGAAAACAATAGAAGCTTCGGAAAAACGAATCGGGAGCCGTATTTTTGCAAATATGTGAATGAATATTGCACAGAAGTGGGATTACGGCCTATGTATGCACGAAACAGTAATCAGTATTACCGATTCAGGTAAGAGTGGCCATAATTAGAATTTTTAGAAAGAGAAATTATATAAACAAAACCTGTCCAGTGAATGTTCTGGAAGAATAGCTGGGATAGATGCTGTTTGAACGTTAGTTTTAAGTATTTTCTTCGAATTTGTAAGTAATATATTTTCTAAATTATTCGTCATTGCTCGAGAAGATAGTTCAATATCTGGAAGAGACCAGTAATTAAACAATTGTGCATTCTACTTGTGACGTATACGACGTGCCTTTGTACCTTAACTTCAGTTCTCCTACAGTGAGAAAAGTTCATTAGCGCGAGTGCATTTATATGAAGATCAGATGTGATTATG
The DNA here is from genome assembly GCA_022664845.1 of Lepisma saccharinum. Taxonomy (NCBI): domain Eukaryota; kingdom Metazoa; phylum Arthropoda; class Insecta; order Zygentoma; family Lepismatidae; genus Lepisma; species Lepisma saccharinum. The sequence continues at coordinate 62,293 of JAGDQP010004286.1, forward strand.
AATACGTGATTAAGCAATTGCATACAATATTACATGCGCATGAAGTTCACCGCTACTCCGGAGATATATATTTTTAGTGGTTGTGGTATACGAATAGAGTGAATGCATTCACGAGTGAGAAGGTAGGCCCATAAGTTAGTGTTAAGATGTAATATTAAAATAATTGTCCAAAACACTCAGCTGTAAACAGTGCTCATTGCGGTAGTCAGTAGTGTAATTAAAAGGATAGTTAAAGTGCGTGTATGTATCGTTCCTGTTACCTATAGAGCACGCTTCACGTTGAAAGATTATTTTGATATGATGATGATGATGATATGGTCGACATTTGTAGAGTAGGGTGCTATACGCACAAGGTAGGAATTTAATTTTGAAAGTGAGTGATCATAGTAAAGTAGTACTTGTCCATGCGGCAAGCGTCCCTGTAGGGCCGTGGCCAGTGACTGTTGAAAATTTCTGGTTACTTTAACACATCTGAATACGAGCTGAGAGAAAATAACAAATATAGAGAAAGACGTTGGCAATATAGGAGGTTTGGGACATCAAGTGGTTATATGTTATATATATTCTGTCAGATTCGTAGGTGGAGCAGGGTGTGCTAGATGGCATTCTGTCACATATATTAACTAATTAGCGCACCTTGGAGATACGAGGTCGCAATCTTATTTTTTTTAATTACAACACAGAAAGCAATTGTCCTTAAAAGGACGTGTTAAACCGTAAAGAAAGTATACCTGCGTATATTCGTGCATATTTGCACTCTTTAAAAAAAACGTTGTTGCTAGTAACGATTATTATTAAGTTCGATAATACTAAAAAAAAGTAGCACAACAAATAAGTGTATGTCAAAGTGTATAAGCAAATAATTTGACTCTTCATATTGCTTCCTAAATTGTTGCAAAGCAACTGGTTTGACAAGTAAGTAATCGTGTTAATGCTGTAGTACTTATCTGTGCGAGCGAGCAAAACTGTTCTAGTATGTAGCACATCATTGACAGACTAAAACATTAAAGTTATTATTTTGGTCTAAGCCTGTTCTTAGATTGTAAATTTTCTGCCTTAGTAAAGGCAAAAAACAATCTCCACATAAATTTTGTATAACATTAAAGTAAAACATTATTGGTGCTATTGTCCAAAACATAGAAGAAATAAATGTACAAGCCTTTGGTTAGTTTAAAACATAATAATATACTAAAAGGCGGAAATATCTTAGTAATATTATTGGAACGCATGTAGTTGTATGTTAGTATATTGATAGTAATGTTTTGTGTGCATTGCTTTCCATGTGCGTGCGTGCGCCTAGCATAGGAGTGTTATTCTTATTTTTTACCTTATTCGTACGTGATGTCGAGTATTTTATTTGTTGTAATAAATAAATAAATCTGAAAACCTTTAGTCAGGAACATTGTATGCGTATTATAGCGCTGCGCATTAAAGACAGATTTTTTTGATGATGTATATCAGTTGCATTGTAATGAAGAGGTGTTGTGAAATCTTCTGGAGATAATAAATAGTAAACAAAATAGTGGAAAAGTTATTGAATGAACTGCTGCAATATATGTGTTCTGCTTAGTACATTCTATGGCATCTTCGAGAACAATTGTAAAAAAGCATTAACATTTCGGGAAACTACTCACGTGTGATTCGCATAGTGCGTTCTAGTGAAAACAGTTACGTCCACGAGAACTTCAGAGCATTTCACTTCAAGGGATTACACATAGGTACGTAAATATCCCTCGTTTGGACAAGTCAACCCAATCTGTGGCCCGCAACCCATTCTAGTTGCCATACAAAGTAGAGATACGTCAATTAGGTAGTTTGATCATACTCTCAGCAAAGGTTGCGTTACCTACTACCGGGGCAAAATTACTAGTGGTGTTATATATTTTTTTTAGAATTTGATCGTATATGTGCGTTTAATACACAATCGTGAGTGATTAAAAATAAATGCATTTTAATTTTCAACGGTTGGAAAAATATTGGGACAAGTCACCATTGTTTTTTGCAACTCTACAAGTATAAGTAATTATGGAGAAGCAAATACACGGTAAATGGGTAGTGGGTGGAAGGCGCTACTTTTTGGAGGGTATGTTCTTCATGGAAGCCAACTTGGAAACCCAACCACATTGAATTGCGGTTGACTAATTCCTTCAAATGGGAAGGCGTCGTATAACATCGATATGTTATTCTGGGTTAGAACGTTACGGGAAATAAGTTTCTGAAGATAGATTTGCCATAAATGTATTATGGTGAGGGGATAATGGTATGTGAAATTAGCATCGGGTCATGATGCAATAACCAGACAATATCCATTTCCTTTTGAAATAAGGAAGAGAATGAAACGCCAATGGATACAAATTGTTCCTGGGTATATTGTCCTTCTATTTATTTACTATTCGCTTTATGATATTTTGTTAGGCTTATCCTCCTCAACATTGTGTTCAAATTTCGATTCCCAACAGGACCGCATAATATGCGTACGTTGACTTACCCCAAATTTAATTGCCTTCAAACGGGCTTTGCCATTATGCAATATAAATAGCTTTGCGGTTTTTCGATTTCATAAAACTCGTTTTCTGGAAAGCAAAACCACCAAGATATCTGTGACAAAACTGCATGTACCACTTGATAAATTCTTAAAAACTAATATGATTAAGTTCACTGCAGATCAAACCCCCAATGAAGTAATACTCATAACACTAAAGTTACTTGTCCCGTGAAATAACTGGAGGTATGTCTTTCCAAAAGGGCGTAAAACGGCGTATTCAACATGTGTAAACGTTGAAAACTATTCATTAGACAGTTACAAAATATCGGAAGAGAATTTTGGTGTCAAAGTTCATTGGAGTAAAAATATTTCGTACAAACGATTTGTAATAATCAAACGTGTTATTCGGAGTAACCCACAAGTTACATGCTTAATTCTCCAATATTATTTAGTCTCTTAACCCTAGCAATTCCAACGGAAGTCGGGATTTAGTGACCAACATAATGCTACTTTCTGTAATTATTCTACTAATCGTTTCTCTTTAAAAATTCTGAAAATAAATATTCTTTCAGCATATTTAGCAAAGCATATATTTAACGGTAGTGTAATTTGAACGATGCTGTCACTCATATTTATTGAGGATGGGCACAAAGTATTATTTCCCCCTTGGTATAAAACGTGAGTAAATTAGAAGAGTCGCTTTCAGACGGCGGTATTATAAGTAGTTATTTCTCTCCCTGAAAATTTCGGTTACTCTTACATATATAGAGGAACTTCAGTCAAAATACATTTTTAAATTGATTCCAAACCATATTATACCTAATCACATTGATTTACACCAAATTTTGCAACTCTTGTATATAAGGTATTGGGACAGGTCATAGAAGTATCCGAGCAAAAACGGCACAGATGAAGAAAGTTCACAAAGTTCTTCAGCCTTATAAAATGATGAAACATAGGATGGATGAGCCAAGTTCCTTGGCGACAGCATGTAAGAGGCACACTGGAAGTTGACAAGAGATGACAAGGTTTATCATGTTCGAGACTTAGGGTCGGTAGTGGTCGACGTGATGGGTTTTAGGGTCGCCACCAGACTTCTTGTTTGAACATCCTGAACATATTCCCGTGGCGGGTTGTGCCCCTTTATCGTAACTAGACTCTCCGGGGGACATTGCCCCCATGGTGCAGGTCTGCCACCATACCCACCAGGAGCTGCTCCCTCATAGGGGAGGTTTCTCCCATTTATCAACACGCCTGGTGGTGCATGCAGCCACGTTTTCCTTCACAAAACGTCAGCAATAAAATAAACATTTTATACACGAACAAGAGTTTATGGCTGAACCGGCGATTTTGAGGTGCCGTTAGAAATGAGATTTTAAGGATAGGAATATGTACAGGTGTACAAAATTTCATATTCCTAACTTGAAGCATATTCAAGTTGTGGGGCCCTGAACTCTGTTATGTTTGGTTGACTCATTCACTCGCTCACTTACTCACTCATCATATTGTTTAGAGCGTTCGCAATAAGCGACAAACATGAAATTTGTCATGAATGTGGAAGATGAAAGTAGGTACAGACAAAATTCAGACATTTTTAAAAAGTTGCCATCTTGGATTCAAAATGGTCGCCAAACAAAAATTTCATAGAATACAGAGCCTAAACGGCTAAAGGTACAGAAACGAAATTTGGTACGAAGGTACACCATCACTAATAGGTTAAAATATATTAGAAAATGTTAAAAAGGTAGCCATCTTGGATCCAAAACAGCCTCCAAATTAAAATGTTCAGGGAATACACAGCATAAGCGGCTGGAGCTAGAAAAACGAAATTTGGTCCGGTACACAATCACTAATAGGTTTCGATAATATTGCAAATTTCTCCAAAGACGCCATCTTGGATCCAAATCGTGGGCACCAAAAATCCATTTCCGCACCCTTTGAGTTAGAGAAACGAAATTTGGCATAATGGTGTGATGTTAAGTATAGTTTAGGAATAGATTACAACATTTTGATAACGTCGTCGCTTCGATTCAAACTGGTTGAGCAAAAACCAATTCCACACTGTTCGCGCTGCAGAAATGAAATTAGATATGATGGAATACCAACCAATATAAAAACGTTTTAAAAAGTCGCCATATTCAACCAAAATGGCCGACCAAATACTCATTTTCGAAGCCTCTGAAGCTAGAGAAGCGAAATTTAGTATGAAGCTGTACCATCACGAGTAGGCTACAAAAATGGGAGAAATCTCCCCTATGGGTGTAGGCCCCGGTGTATGCTGGCATACCTGCACCATGGGGGCCCAGTCCCTCGGAGAGTCTAGTTATGATAATAAGAGCGCAGTCCATCGCACGAACAAAAAGCTGTGAAATCCGAGCAATAACAACAGAGGTCCAAAAAGTTCAGCCAAGTTCGTCAGCCCTAAAAGGGGTGAAATGGAAGGTGTATGAGCAAAGTTCCTTGACGACAGCGTGCAAGAGGAACACTGAAAGTTGACGCGAGGTGGTGAGGTTGTTGAGTTTCAAGCCATAAGGCTGGTGGCGGCTCTTAAAACCCACTACGCCCACCACTACCAATTCTAAGGCTCGAATATTATGAACTTCTAGTTTTTTTCTGCTCGGATATAGAGGGAAGATCTTTTCCATATAGCAGAAACGAGGGGATCGTGTATTGTACGTGAGTATTGTATTTAATATTAAGTTTCGATCATTCTTTATTATTTTGATATTTTTTCATTATTTCTATTTTGATGTGCTTTGATATTTGTCAGAATAAGTGTTGATAATTTCAAACATAATTAGTACCATTATATTGACCTGCTTAACTACTAATAGTATCAGTGTGTTCTAGAAATTAAGTCGCGAGCTTTGAAACACCCGCAGTGAATTATTCCACCATTCGGAGTTCCGTTTCATAGAATCTTCCCTTTCATTTTGATTGAATATATTCATGTAAAATGTCAGGTGGAACCTGAATTGTCACTTTGAAAGATGGCATGGTTTAGAGGCTGCTTCATACAACCGCTTCTGGGTCGAGTTTGTACCGTGAGATGGGACAGGGTTGCTGCCTTCCTTTGCATGAATTTTCCCTTTTACATTTTATCGCCTTTGAATTTAAGAGGGCTTACCTTTGCCTTTATCGATCGTTCGAATTTTTGCTATACATAATATTTTTATCATTCTTTTTCAATTTGTTCTTAAATATTTTGAGAGGCGAAACTTTGTGCGATTCATGGTCCAATCTGCGTGAAGTTTCTGTTATAACCTCAACGTATTAAGTGTTCGTAATGGGAATCGAAATCTGAACATCTTGTTGAGAAGGATAAGCCTATCAAATCATACAGCTGGCGCCAAAGAACTTATTAAATAGAAGGGCGTATCAAAGGTGCCTATTACCAAAGTTTTCCGCATACGATCAAATAAATCTCGAACAAGGCGTTCTTAAAGCAATTTAATTAAAATCATTGAATTGAATTTTATTTATGGACTTTAGGCATCTAAGGCTCAGACCGGGATAGAGGAGGGGAAAGGATTCGGGAAGGTGTAGGCCAGGGCCTATGTTGAAGGTGCCATCCCGGAATTTGCCTGGTGTGACTGATGAAGAACCATGGAAGAACCTCAGTCAGGATGGTTGGCAGCTGGGATCGAACCCACGACCTCCCGAATGCTACGCTAACGCTCTACCAGATACTCTGGTGTAACCTAACAAATCAGAGACTTTATGTTGTAATGGAATAAAAGTTATAATATTCATTATTAATTTGGAATGGTTTTCTATTCTGTGGATATTAGGACAACCATACTCAAATAAGAAATCTAAGGGCAAACATTCTTATATTCAAAATCTAACTTTTAGGTCCCTCGATAGGGAAACTATAACAAAAGGATTTAACAAACCTGCTCATAGTGTCCATCAGTCTGTCCGTGTCTAGAAATTAAGTCTCAGGAGTTACATGGTGTAGAGAGTTGGTTTTTGTGTCGTTCGAAAGGTCTTGTATGGCTTCGCTCTCAGCCGCCAGCACCGTATTAATTGGTACAGTAGTTCAGTGTGGCCAACCCATTTTTCTGAAAATCAATAGTTCAAACTGCTTCCACCGCGTTAGACCTAGTTGTGCAATACTTGGGATAAACATTATTCCGCACAGTAGAAAAATAATGAAGGGGATCTACATCCTCAACCTCACTTGCCAATGTTGCCAGCTTATTTTCTATTTAAAAAATATTTTCAAATTACTTCTCTTAATTTAGACATCGCAGCACAAAACTTAGCATAAACATTATTTAAAACATTAGCAATATAGTGTAAGTATTCCCATCCACAGGCATCCGGTTATCAGTTTCCCAACCCGTGCTCATAATATATCTGATGAATCAGAAGGTATAGAGACGTGGTTAAGATATCATTGGAAAGGTCCTTGGCTAGACTAGCTCAGAGCCACCGGCAATTTTAGAGTTGTTAGACCATTCTTGCACCGTACTCTTCAACTGCTAGTTTCATATTTGAAGCACGGGCACAACACACCCATTCGTGCTTCGCCAAAAATAGCGGATTCATGGGACATGGACGTCCTATCAAAGTCGCAATTATTAGTATAATAACGCTTAAGGTTATTAGTTCACAATCATCTCACGCAGGCAGAGAGGTAAAACTGTAATTTGTTTTGTTTTTTTAATCAAAGTAAACATTAAAAGCAATTGTCGTTCATAGTAGCTAAAAATTAAGTAGTTACGTTATTCGTACATTTAGTATACACAAATAAGCCCTTGTTAAAGTAAAGGTAATTCCGGCATTGCGCACCTGACATCTATAATCGATCACTTTAATCAATTTTCAAGTCTGACAGTACACCGTATAACTAACTAACTAACTAACTCTATGGCTTATGGAACTCGCAAGTTCATCGCCGCAGTAACAAACGTTCGCCGTATATAAAAGTAAATGTTCCTTCAATGTCTCCATCCCTTTTGCGTCCCATGATACAGCTATAGAAATAGGGACGTAATAATCTGGATCAGTCCGTCCGCCTGTTCTTGACCATTAATTAATTCTCAGGAACCACAAGGTGTAGCAAAGTGCGTGAAGTGTTGTTTGAAATGTCTTTATTGGCTAGACTATATCAGAGCTGCCAGAATCGTCTTGATTCGTGCAATGGTCAAACTAAAAAAAAATATATGGTTAGAGCAACCGTAAAATCCTGTTTGTCATAGTTTAAATTGGAACAGCAATACTATAGATTGCAAATACAATACAAGTGTTGCTAATCATGAGTTGTCATTATGGTAATACACGTAGTTACCTGTATTGTCATAAGTACAATATTGTGGATAATATTTTATGGTGAAATGCCTTTTTCAAATTAAAATAGACATATGTTTTGTTATCATTATAGCTAATTATACCACAATGCATGGTTGAATTACGAATGGGGGAGTTAGGTCTGACCATATTGTATAGTTACAAAAATTATCTATATTATTAGAAATTTACCTAGGGTACCCTACAGTATTTTTGTGGTAAATATACATATAGTGATAACGACAATGTCGTATTATTGAAGGCACGCTATTTTATTGCTGTTGTGACCATATATATTGTTAAATGGCCTTCGTACATGGTGGAGTTTTTATTAACATAACATCGCAATTTTTTTTTTTCAAATTTGTCATGGTGAGAGCATGACAAACACCCATTGAAAATGTTACGCCCTTTTTCTAGGAAGAGGTTTTTCTTTATGGGTGGTGGGCTTGATTTAAGCGGTTGTTTGGGAACTCTGTTATTCTGTATTTAATAAAACCTGGAATCAATACGATTTTATATCGCAAGAGTTCATTTGATTGAACTATAAGAATCTATGAAAAGAAAAAGAAAAGTAAAAATGCATAAATAATGGATGAATTGATAAAATGAGTAAGCGTTTACACGCCACAATCACAATAGTGTGAATGTTAGTGTAGACAAATGCGTGTTATCTTCTGTTCCCGGGGCGACACGGGATATTAATCAGAGACAAGATGAGTCATGTTAGTATTTAATTGATTTTTTACCGTGCACGTGATGGAAATATGAAATCTGGGTCGGAGAGAGCTGTGAGCTGTGGGAGGTCTTCATGGTCGTCGGGGAGAGTGGTGAGAAATATCCTGAATATAAAAGATAATGGGTTTGGAATAAGTAAATGATGTTGTTGAGTGTAAGTGTGGCTATGGTCTATAATATTTAACAGCAATGGATGATAAGCTTGATAACAGTTGGTAATGTAGCGTGTACGTAAGGTTTCATTATGGAACATAATATTTGGTATGGTAACTCTAGCGTTCAAGTCTGTTGTTGGGTTTGTGAGTTTAATACGATACGGAATGCATGGCATTCAAGAATCGTGAGTTTATTTTAATAAGATCAAGATGCTGCGTTCCAGCCTGGATGTCTGTAAGTTTGTAAGTTAAGACTGGTCTGAGAAATACTTTTAAATATTTATTATGATTGTTGGTGATAATCCCCAAGTTGTGCCAGTACGTCTTTTTAGGGGGTTCATATGGTTGTATACTTTGGTTGTAATGTGTTATAAATGAGGCTTCCAAGTTAAGTGACACTCAAAGATGATTCCAAGATATTTGACTATATGAGGTGGTTTGATTCTTGTCTGTTGTACTGTTAGAAGGTCTTTTTTATGAATTACGGTACACCCGTGAACGTTGTTTGGATGGAAAAAATACTATGGTTGTGTTTTAGTTGCATTTATGGCAAGTCACCATGTAGAACACAACTTACTGGATGAGTCTAGTGTCGCTTCCATGTTTCGGTTGATTTGGTGTATGGTTTGAGGAGTGAATGACAGTACCATGTCGTGTGCATACTGGTAGAGTTGAACATTCTCTGGTAATGGCGGAAGATCTGTATAATACAGAATATAGCGTAGTGAGGAAAGCGCTGACCCTTGAGTCACTCCTGTGTGAAGGAAGATAGGAAAAGAGGTGATGGTGATGTAGGCAATACGTTCAGAGAGGAAATTGTAAATGTATCGGATGCATGCAATAGGTAGATAAAATGTTAGTAGCTTCCAGATCATTGTTTGATGCCAAAATTTACCGAAGGCTTTCTCTCAATCAAATAGTACGAGGCATGATGGTTTGCAGGTGTTGAAGTGATTTGTGATAAGAGTAGCGATCGTAGCACTTTGTCCTGGTTACTGTCCTAGTATCTAGCGTATATATTCAATAATGTAGTTTTGAAACAACCACAATGGTATTAGAATGACTGAAGCACGGGCACAGCGCACCCATTTGAATTTCTTCATAAATACTTCACATCTTTTACTTTAGCAATATGATATTCGGATAACATCATAGCAAGAGCAGTGCTTACTATTTACTCTTAGCATACTAATATTTATTCTGACATGTTTCGTAACTAAGATTAATATAATTTTACAACTAGACTTTATGTAACGGCAAAATCCTTCTTTGTTAAATTTAATCATTACTACTTAATACGAATAGTTATTTTTTGTATGATTTAAAAATTCTCGTTAAATTAGAATAAGTGATAAGAATGTTCGTGCTGACATCTGTTCGACACACATATAACATATCAATAATTGCTTTTAACGTTATAATTCAATTCTACTGTATTACAGGGATTGACAAGAGTATTGTTTTCCCGGTAGAACAAAGATAGTTAGTGACTATGTTATGAAGTGGAGGGAATTCTTCCGGAAAACGGGAAAATCTGGACCACATGAAGGGTTTAAAGGGGAAAGAATAAAAAGATCTTGAAATGTTGTTGAATCTTTTTGGCTCTTTTTATAGAATAATTTTAAATTTAGCAGTTTGGAAGATTTTACGAAAATCGGGATTTATTTAAGTATTTAGAGGGAAATATTTCGACAAAAACCTGACAGCATTGGGTAGTGCAGTTAAAGAATAACATCATATAGGGTAAGGTAAGGTAAATTCGGAATATTTTGCACTAAACGCTAGTGCATTGATCTCGTCACAGTTTGATCCCAGCGGTCGACCTTCCTAACTGAGGTTTTTCCAGATTTTTTCCTCAGTCACACCATGAAAATGCCGAGATGGCACCTTCAACATAGGCCTTGACCGACACTTTCCCAAATCCTTTCCCCTACCCTATCCCGGCCTGAGCCTTAGATGCCTAAGGGACATAAATGAAAAATTAAAATTTTAATTCGTCAAATGAAGATTTCAACAATAGCAGAGTTTGAAGCCTACAGGTCACTGTCTCCTGTGTCAAGGTGCAACGTTACTCCAGTAGATTTCTTAATAATACACGGATAATATAGTAATGAAAAATTGCCTATACTGCAAAATTACATTACTCTTCCGCATAATTAAATGTGCACCAATGCATTTCCTTCAAAGATTTATCTCGTCTTAGGCAGATTAATGCAATGTTGTTGATATTATTAATGTTGATATTTTCATCAACAACGACAAACACAGCTTATCTACACTGTAAAGTGAAAACACAAAATGGATGAAAGTTACTCCGCTTTATGGAGAAGTGGAAAATTAGCGTTTTGTTGTATTTACTCTTAAATGTGGATATAGTGTAAGCCTTTTAATGGAAAGATTGGTAAAATTAACTCAATTTTAAAGTTAAACATTTTCTTTGTAATAGCTTAACGTTAACTGAAAATGGGTTGAGACTGGCCAAAGTGATTTGTCCGTGAACGTTCAACTTATTTTACGCTTAAAACTCGGTCATTTTCTAATCGAAGTGTAATCTAAACAGGCAATTTTGAGGTTACGTGCTTTTGTGGATGAAGCTTAAGCCTTGGTTGGATATTCTATAATCCAGTAACGGGAGTAACGTTACTTGCTTGTCACTGAACGCCCCGCCATTTTGAGTGTTTATATTGCCTTTACACTGCGAACAGTAAACAGTTCATTGGTGGACCGAGAACGACAAGGAGTTAGGTATAAATCTTAACACTGTAGCAAACGTATCTCTCCTTTTTTCACGAGGAATTCCTCGTAGTAAAATCAAAAACGTGTTAATGATTAAGCTCCTTCGCAGTAAAACCCTAGCTATAGATATCACTCGGAAAGCCAGATACACCAACTGCCGTTGTAGCTAAGTGGCCAGAACGTCGGACCAGTATGCTTGAGGACCCTGGATCGAAACCCGATCACCTCAACTTATTTTTTTTAATTTCAAAGGAATATTACATTTTATCCCTTTCTACTTTAAAAAATGCTCTGCTTGAATGAAATACGTGAGAACAGTCATATACTTGTATATATACACGCATTTTGAAATTTTACAGAAAGTAAAACGTTCAACCGAAAAACGGCTGAATGTAGGTTAATCCAAAAAGTGGAGGCAGGCTCAGCTGCCTCCATTTTTTGGATGAACGTTGTGTCTACTATTTTTACAGTGTAATTCTGGCGAGTGTGTTTACAAGGAACACTCTTCAAGGGAGATTTTGATAAAGAGGGAATTATATAAATTATATAGTATATTAGGGGTGTTCGCTAATGACATTTACGTACCGACTTTCGATATATCTTGCACAATTATCGATAAACCGAAATACCGAACGATACCGATATATTGAACAGTAGTAATAAATTGAACAATATCGGAGTATTGAAATACCGAATTATTCTGATATTCTGAAAAAAAAATACTAATAACCTATACAGAGGAAGTAGCGTTTCAGAGCTCAAACCAGGAGTTTTGCTGGCCCGGCCTGACCCGGACATCAGTGATTCGGTCTAAAACTTGATCCGGTCTGAGGTCTTAATGGACTACAGTTTTGTATTTTTCATGCTCTGGGGATAACACCCCAAGTCCCGGTTACCTCTGAAAGAAACTGTTCAAACACAAGGAAATAATTAAATGCTCTACTTTGTGCTCCTGGTGATCAGACCCAAATTGAGTCGCAGGTTCAGGCGGGTCCCAAGCACAGACCCGGTCCAAAGCTTAGTCCATTGCAGTTATGTACTATGCTATAAGCACAATCATTCTACTGTTGATTGGAGAGCCAAAATAAAATGTCAAACAACTTTCGATACACTTACGACCGATTGCAAAGACTATGTTTAGACTTATTATAAGATGGATTAGGTTTAAACATCAATTTTGAATGTACCAGTTTAACCTAAAACCATGGTTTAAACTACATCTACGTCTTTGCAATTGGGTGTTAGTGTTGCTTTATAAGAATTGAATTTTAACTTATTTTAAGGTATTTGGGCAACTTTGGCTCAGTTCAGATGGATTGATGGAATGAAGAAAATGAGAGGAAACGGGAGAATCCCGAGAAAACCCACACACTCGGTGTTTGTCCACCACAAAGTCAAAATGGCACGTTCAGGGTTTGAACAGAAGAATCCAAGCGCCAGACGTGAGCACTCTAACCATTGAGTCACTGCGGCCCGCTCTAATCAGGTACTGTTCGGGCCTTCCCTGATAATATAAAAACAGTTGTTGTAGCTTCGCCGACTTCACGTGGAGTCAATTTACAAAATAATGTAGCGTCAGTTTTGATTGGGTAGAATCGACCCGCGAAAATGCATTTCAACAAAATTTTGATGTAATGCGTAAACTGTTGTGTAGGGATGGCTAGATCCGGATCCGAAGGTCCGAAACTCGGATCTGGATATCCGTTACTAAGATCTTCGGGGTTTCGGATATCTGGTCCAAGAAATTCGTGCGAACTTGGTCGCAGATTCAAAGACTCCGTTTGTGTTGAAATCGTTAAGTACCGCTGATGATACCATATGATAGACATGCAAGAAGAGTCAATTCGTAAGTAAATATTGTGTTGTTACATAGGCAGTGATTGTGCTACTTTCGCTACGTTCAAGGAAGTGAGCCGAAGTTTCTTGCATAAGTGTGGCCTGCAGTGTAATATTTACGTCTGCTTGCTGAACCTACATACAGTGAAAAATAATTTCCCAGCACATTTCTTCTGCTATTTAAATATTTAATATTTTAGTACATCCAAAGCAATATAACATTGTTAACGCTCAATAAATGTCTGCGTAAGGCAGGCTGTGTGATATCATAAATAGTAGGTGAAGAAAAGCAATAGTATTCCCCCTTCCCCCGCCTTCGTTTATCATCATCAACAATACTCAGTGGTTTGTGAGTGAGAAAAAGAAAGAAATTGTCTTCGTTATTTTAATGTTACACGCAATAAATGACAATTTCTTGCGTATTGCTGTACAAAGTGAAAGAAAGCAGATTATCGTCTCCTTATAGAAAGTCAATACATAATGAAAACGTATTGAATGAATCCAACTAAAGCACAATACTTCATAAATAAATATACATCTGTTACCGTACAGAACGACGTGTGAAGCAAAACTATTTTTCAGAAAAGGTCAGGTACCATTCCGTAACTGTGTGTATAAGTGATTTATAGTGCTGTGCTTACAAAGAATGAATTAGAACTGTTCTCGACGTGTGATATCAAAGTTTCCTTAATAAGAGTATGTGACAGAACTTCTGTTCCATTTGTCGTATGTATATTGTTGAAAGTAAAGCGATCGCGAATCGCGATAAATGTTTGTGATACTATGCAAAGTACAAAACAGATCAACCTTAGTTTGTAAATAATCTGTATGAAAATTTTGCATGCTATTCTTGTGAGAGTACTGTAGGTCAGATATCCTTTTGAACTATTTTCTTGGAAAAAATAATTTAGATAGCTAACCCTTTCAGTATAGTGTCAGGGCTGATTAGAAATCTTATTGGCCACGGTGTCCCTTCACCCCCGAGGACAGATATTATTATTTTGCTCCGTATCTTATTGTATACTGTAAAAGTCTATAAGTGAGTGATATTTATACTCTCATGTTAGATATATATATGGGGAATCGTATTATTGCATGCTAGTTCATAATATTTTAATATTGTGCATGTCTGCTTTATTGACTCCATTACTTAAAAATATCTAGCAAATAAAATACAGCATATTTTTAAGTAATTTTTGTTTGCTTTGCTGCATTGACTTATTTGTACGGTTAAAGTAATGGACGTCTGTGAATTGTCATTTTCCTAACCTAACTCAAACAATCCCTACCTCCTTTTACATAATAGGTAATTTTTTAATATTAAATTAGTATGCGGATCAATGTTTTTGGCTACTCGATGCATCTAATAATTGTATATTTCTGAAATGTCAACAGTGTAAAAGCGCACTTAGAAGATAACGTCAGTACCAGCATCATTGTAACTTACCATTGCATATTAAAATAGAGTAAATTAATTGAGACTTAACAGCAGATACGGATCTGTTCCGTTTGTTCAATAGAGGCAAACACATTTGTAAGGGGAATATTTTTAATTTGCCTGTGCTGATACTAAATGTAATAATTGTAACAATCTAAAGAAAATTGCACTATTTATATTAAAAACATTATTTCAGCTATCGATCAGTACTTTCTTTATTATAATACGTGCTGCATTTACAAATATCAATTCCGTAGATTTCATATTTAAAATAATTAAGTGTGTTGACTCAAGATGCATTCAATCATACGAACGCACCGAGGATCCTTCATATTTGTGGAGTCATTTTGTCGATATTACTTGTGGTTTTAGTTATTCTATCAGTTTTTCGTCCAATTATACGGACGTTTTGTGGATCCTTTAGTCTGTAAAAGTTGGGTTTTCTCACTTACGACTACGCAAATCCAATCCCAACACATTGAGTCTCAGAACTTTATCTCAAGTTAAATAAAATATTTATGTGTCAGTATATCCAAGTATTTGAGTCCGTATTATTTCATATTGTTTGAAGTTTGTCTAATATACATTTTATATACGCGTATTGTGTTATAATTATCTTAGATTATTTGCACAAAAGTCTGTTGTGTGTCATTATCAACTATTGGTAATTCTATTCTGTTTTGTGCCTACTTCACTGAGAAATATATATATACACTGTATATATACCTGTTAGCCGGGAAACCGAGACTGTCGCCCCAAAAGGCTTCTGCCACTAACTAGGAGAAGACTCCTTAATTCCTCTTGCTAAGGCTTAAGGGAATCGACCGAGGTAGACACCTAATGTCCAATCCATACGTTCACGTCGTGGGGCCTGTTAGTACCCAAAAAACTGCCTGGCAAACGAACATGGATGGGCTGCTCATCAACCCGCATTAGCTGACAGCGTGGTGAGTCAAATGTCAGCACCCCTCCTTTCTTTACACATGATGGTACAAGTAAGGAAACAGCCTCGGAGGTACTCATTGCCCGGGGGACGAAATGCAGCTGGTAACGGCAGCGGTCAGTCCTGCACGAAGTCAGAGGGTCAAAATGCCCGGGTTTGGACTGTAGACTGCAAGAACACCGACATACTCGACTCGAGCGAACCTACGGTATACATGGCAACTCTCAAATGTTAGTCACTTGCAGGAGAGGACAAATTAGAAGAATTGCAGAATGAACTCAAGAGGATTAAGTGGGACATCAGAAGACTATCAAAAGTGTGGAGGAAGAATGATGAAGATAAACACGGGTAGTAATAAAGATAAACAACAGATACAGTATGGAAATTATACAAGTGTATGCTCCAACAACCTCACATCCGGAGGAGGAAATCGAAGACCTATACGAGGAGATACAGAAGATTTTGGATAGTAGCAAATCGTATGACAAATTGTAATGGGAGATTTCAATGCGAAAATAGGAACCCAGCAGAACACTGACACGAAAGTGGGAAACTTTGGATTTGGCAAAAGAAACAAGGGCGGAAAGAAGTTAGTGGAATTCTCAGAGGCCAACACACTGTTCATTTTCAATACATTTTTCAAGAAACAGCCCCAGAGGAAGTGGACATGGAAAGGCCCAAATCGGGCAAAAAACGAAATAGACTACGTTTTATCGAATAACAGGGCAATTCTGAAAGACGTGTCCGTTCTGAACAGTTTCAAAGTTTCGAGTGATCATAGGATGGTGAGATGTAAGCTGAAACTAAATACTAGACTTGAGAGAAAGAAGCTTATCAGAGAAAAACTGTCAGTTTTAGATCTGGAAAATCTTGGAAAACGCAGACAGACATTCGAGATAGAACTAAGCAACAGATTCAGCGCCTTGGAAGAGTTAGAGGATGAAGAAGGCATCAATAGCAGAAATAAAATACTGACCAAGATAATAAGAGAGACAGACATGGAAATAGCAGGCACCAGAAAGAAAAGAGAGAGCAAAATCTCAGAAGAAACTAAGCTCTTGATGGAGAAAAGAAGGGAAATGAAAGAAAAGGAAAATTACATAAAAAGGATTGAATACATAGAACTAAATAAAACTTAAGGAAGAAAATATGAGAGGGTGTACGAAGATATAACGAAAATATTGTTAGAAATACAATCAAGGAAAACAATAGCCTGAAGAAAAACAAACAGCCGCTCATGATAGGGAAAAAGCAAATAATTGCAGTTGAGAGACCATACGGGATTGTAACACGAAATAAGGAGTAATTTATAAAAATATTTGAAAATTTCTACAGAGAATTGTACTACTCCGAAGAAAAACTACGAAATGGTGATTCAGAAGAAAATGATGTAGATGTCCCAGATGTACTGAAAGAAGTGGATAAAGTAATTCGAAGGATGAAGAACGGAAAGTCGCCAGGAGAAGATGGACTCACAGCAGATATGTTTAAATGGGGAGGAAAATACATGAAAGAGGAAATTGCGAAATTATTCTCAATGTGCCTGAGAAAGAGAGAAATACCCAGAAGCTGCAATAATGCTGTTATAATTTTGTTGTACAAGAAAGGAGACAAAGAACGCGTCAAAAACTACAGACCAATTAGTTTACTGTCAGTTCTATGCAAAATGTTCACTAAAATTATTTTGAATCGTATTGAGCAGGACTTGGATTTTAACCAGGGAGGGAACAAGATGGATTTCGTCGTGGATTTAGCACAATGGACCACATACAAACATTGAATGAAGTTATGGAAAGGACTACTGAATATGAACTTCCACTATGTTTGGGATTCATAGATTTCGAAAAAGCTTTCGATTCGGCCTCCTTGTTAGCAGTTCTTAAATCACTTAACATCAAGGTATCGAAAATTCGTACATGAAGCTACTGCGAAACATTTACTCGACTGACACTTCTGTCATTAGACTGCATCAAGACAGTGAAAAATTTAAAGTTGGAAAAGGGGTAAGGCAAGGAGATTCAATTTCTCCAAAACCTTTTTCTGTGGTCCTGGAGAGAGTGTTCCAAAATTTAAACTGGGATGAAATTTGAATTAAAATTAATGGCGAATATCTTCATCACCTACGGTTTGCTGATGATATAGTCGTGTTTGCTTCAAATGCGGAAGAACTACAAACCAGAATGGAAGAACTGAATAATGAGAGTTCGAAAATAGGCCTTAAAATGAATTTAAGTAAAACAAAGGTCATATACAATCAACATGGTGCAAAAAGGGAAATAAAGATTAGCGTAAAGACAATAGGCATAGTTGATGAGTATGTTTACTTAGGCCAGCTCAAAACATGGAATGCTAAGTTGACTGATGAAATAAATAGATGTAAAATGGCGTGGAGTATGTTTGGAAGACTATACTTCATTTTCAAAATCAAACTACAAATGTGTCTGAGCCGGCCGAGCGGTCTGCGGTGGTAGGCCATCGGCTTGAAGGTCCCGGCAAGGGCATGGGTGTGGATTTTAACACTTAACAGCTAAGGGCGAATCGTGACGGGCCGAAGTCCAAAGTTACCAGACTGGCCCATATAAAAATAAAGTTTACCAAAATTTTTACCAATGTGTCTGAAGAGTAAAGTTAAAATCAATGTGTCTTACCCGTGATGATGTACGACTGTAAAACTTGGACTTTGAATGCGCAAAAGACGTAAAGATTGAGAGTCACACAAAGAGCAATGGAGAGATGCATGCTAGGAATAACCAGGACGGACAGGAAGACAAATGCATGGATTCGGGCACAAACAAAGGTAGAGGATGTAATCAAGACTGCTAAGAAACTGAAGTGGAAATGAGCCGTTCACGTACCTAGACGAACAGATGGAAGGTGGACGACAAGTGTACTACATTGGATTCGTAGAGAAAAGAAACGACCGAGACGACGTCCAAATGCAAGATGGGTAGATGAAATCAAGCGTTTTTCAGGAGCTACATGAATGAGTGTAGCAGCAGACCGAGATACGTGGAAAGAAAAGGGCCTTCATCCAGCAGTGGATAGAAACCGGCTGAATATGATGATGATGATGATTATATATCTGTTACAGTGTTTAGATTCTCAATTGTGACACAAAGATTTGTAATAAAATCCAAGATAAATACTAACATATTTTTATTGAATTTCAAAGGTTCAAGCATTATAGTTTAAGTCGTTCAAAATATTGCGTAAGTACAATTTCTTTTAGTCTTGTAGTACGTTATATCAGGTATTTTATATTCAGAACGTCATTTCATCAAAGTTGGTAAGTATCCTCATCACTACGTATTTGCGTCGACATCGTCTCTTCGGATACAGTTCATTGAGTATCATTGGGATTCTTATCATTTTTTTTACAGTACATTCGCTATATCTACACGTAGTAACAGAGGCGCAGCTTACACATACTACAACTCAGAAACTCTGTTACAATTTTGGCACATAATTACTTAGTAAGTCGGCAGATGGCACAACAAAAAATATTTAACTTATCCTACCTCTAAGTAACAAAGTGTACTATGTACTAACTATACAAAAGCAGTTTTACGTCAGTTTATGTGGCGCACAGCAAGTGGAAACAACAGCTAATAATCGACAAATTATTTCGTATACGCTTTATTTTAGTAAGGGCTTTTGGTGGTAAACGTTAAATAATATATTTTAAAGAACTTATCACACTGTTTAAGAGGTATAAGGATTTATTATTTAACAATTTTGATTTATATATAGCAGAGTTGAAAATATATTTGAAACTTTATGGTTTTACCAGATCGATTTTACTGGTGGAGGACACTAAAGTAAAAGATGAAGAATAACTGCGGATATTTTTTCTTCAAATGCAGAAGAACTAAGCTTAGATTAGTAGACAACTATGGCTACCTTTCATTTAGAATCCGATAAAGAAACTGAAGAACTTCTTACTTTCAAATTTCAGTTTCTACAGGGCAAGTTAAACAGAATTTTACATTGTTAATGTATCTGTTTATCAAATAATAAAATTTAATGAAAATTAAATGTAGTTACAAAACAATGAACCATTTGCTTGATATTTGTATAACAGATATGCTAAAATTACGAATTTGGATCACAGAAGTACGAATATGTCCAATTCGGAACTTTTTAATCTGGTCACTAGAGAATGGAGGACATTTCAAGATGTTTAGAAAAGGAGGGAGGACAGGAGGACAAGATCGAAAGAGAAGGACGTCTGGTAACCCTGCAAGAAAATGAAAAATGTATTATTTACAACTATTGTAGAGTGGTATGGACTACTGCATATGTTTTAAATAATACAATTTAAAATAAAAGAAATAAGTGGATTATTAAACAACTGATATGTCTAATCTTTGATTCTTTATAACAAGATTTTCAACGCCTTGCAGGTGGTCACCTAACATCGTATTGAACAGCTCTCAAATCCAGTTCATGAAATAAATTTCTTTAGGTCTTTGATATGCGTATACACATACTCGCTATAAACCGGAGACATATCAGTGATAGATAAAGTGGCCACCAGGGACTATACCGGAATTCGGTTCTTCGGTTGACAATGTTTCATAAATTTTTGGAGTGTGTTGAGAGATATTTGTTAATCAAATGTAAACTTTCTAGTTAATGGCATTTACTATGTTGAGATAAAGAGGAGACAAGAGATTATACATATATAATAGTCGCTTATTGTGTTCTACATTAGTAGGTTTACCATATGTCAGTATTTTGTATGGACAGTTCGTATTTTAAGGCACTGTCCGTGCCCGTATCGTACTATGCAAAAACTAATTAAGTGTTCGTACTTTTTACTTGGTCAATTGTTGACTTTTAATTATTTTAAACCCACATATTTCCAGAAATACATATCACACCATTTATGAAGACGTTGCACAAACATACCAATTGTTTCTACAACATTAAGCTGTAGTATCACCTACTGTTTGTTATTGCTAGGCAATGGTCCTACAGTCTCTGTTATCACCTAACAATATACCTATTTTTCAAACACAAATGTATTGACGAAAAGATCCTCCGACCTTGGCAAATAAAGAAGATGCAAATGTAAACAATTCCCTATTATTAGAATGTAACCAAAAATCTTTGTAATAGTCGCACAGCAGGCTGCCACTTGTTGGTTTCCGACAGTGTGTGGAATATCCACTTGCTCAACGTGTATGTCTTCCCTATGAGGTGCAGGTGAAGATGACTGTTTCATCAGAACCCTGGAAGCACTCACCAAGCTTACCACACGTTTGGCTGCTGTCTTGTCTATGACCACTTTTAGGCCCTGTAGGTGCCCACCACGGAGTCCATTACGCAGGAACAAATCTCTCTACCTGAATTTCTGGAACCAGCAACCAATGCCCAGCGGTGTGTTTATAACAGCATAATTGGCAAAGACGATGCGGACAAGACAATCTTAGTCATAAAGCTGACAACTGTGAACAAGCAGCTTCGACACCTCCATTTGTCTTCGCTGGTACTCGAGCTATGACCGTTATAAGTGCCAAAAGTGTTAGTCTTGGTCACGGCCATTGGTATCCTCCGACCGTGGTCCCTTTTTCAGCACCCGAGCTACTTATTTGCGTATCAATGATCACATCTTCTTATGCGACTTCAAAAATGTCAAACACGTTTTCGTTACGTACCTCGTATTAAATGTGTCCTAAGTAATGGTTCGGAGTTTAGTTCTATTTAAATAAATAAGCTTTAAACTAATTTGTCTATATTTAGTCTGCAAATATTATGGTAACCCTACTAATACAATTAGTGCCGCTTACTTCATCGTAAGGCAGAACGTTGGTATTTGATAATCTTAATACTTAACATGAGGAACGATTTTAAAACTTTCAACGTGAGCCTTTACATCTCCAGCATTTGATCATTAAATATATGAAATGAGTTTCAGATTTGGTAAGCAAATAGTCGGAGAGTTTAGATTAAAATTCAAAAATTTGGAATGTGGATTCAGGTAACTTAACACCATGATCTTTAGACCAAAATCCAAAATTTTGCAATCCAATTGATTTGCCCTGAAGAATTTCGATTATGTCAATTAAAATAACGCTGAACGTTTTTCAGTATCTAAAATGTAATCCCAATGATGTCAACACAATTTAAATATATAGCAATACTTACCAATGAATGCAACAGTAGAACTAGAAAAGCGATCTGGCGATATCATTGAAATCCAGTACCATGGTTTTACACTATATAAATGAAATAAACCACAGTGCATGTGTGATAATTAATACATATGTGTAGTGGTGAATTTACAATTCTGTCCCCTGTAGGCACCAAATAATTTGCAGCTCCCTTTTTCTTAAAATATGAAGTCTGGCAAAAAGTACTAAGAACGAATTTGTACCGAAAATGTAAGGAATGTCTATATTACCGAGCAAAACATTTTGCCTCACCGTCAAAACTATTGGTGTCAACGGCGCCCAAAACATGTCAACAGATGCTACTTGAAAGTACAATTTGAAATACATGTCCAACAGGTATCGACTCAGTATCTCAATG
Organism: Lepisma saccharinum; assembly: GCA_022664845.1. Lineage (NCBI taxonomy): Eukaryota > Metazoa > Arthropoda > Insecta > Zygentoma > Lepismatidae > Lepisma > Lepisma saccharinum. The sequence goes on from JAGDQP010004286.1 coordinate 84,453, forward strand.
TTTCCTATATTTTTGAACCAAAAGCATCGAAAAAGTTAGTGTAAATGCGCCATGATTTTGATGACCAGATTTCAAAATTTTGCACCGCTGAAGAATCTATTTGAGCTAGAAGAACTTAAATTTGTGAAGAAGTGTTGCCCGATAGTATTAAGTATTAAGTTAATATTTATTCTTTTATTTAACTGCATTGTCTGTACATGACAAGGAACTCGAAATATTTGGTAAGAAAAAGTCCACCATCGAAACAATTATGTGTAAATTTTTAATCTCCAATTTGCTTTTCGATAGATGCGAGGTAGCTGCAAAGAACCATCGATTTATAATGTATATTTGAATTAAACATTTGGTCAATTAGAGTAACACCAGTTTGTTTCTGTTTGTAAGTCATATAGTTTCCGTGGTTTTGCGGCGCAGAACATTGATTTATTTGACATAGACATTCGGTTTTTTTTTTGTTTTTTTTTTTTCAATGTCTGTATGAATTTGTCTCAAGAACATGGGACTATACAGCGCGTATTAAAACTACACGGGCAAATTTCAGAAGGTTGTCTTCACATCAAATTTTCTTTGAAGAAATTTTGAAGCATGTGTAACTTTGGAACAACAGGCGTTGAAAGTTTCCACAACATCGTCACAAATGACGGAATATATTCGAAAATTGATTACGTAAGCGGTGTTGCCTTAGAAACTTTGACAATGAAATCCTTATGTTGCGAAATCTGCTTAATGCGGCAACCGCTCAATCCTAAAAATTTGCTCAAATGGATGTATTTGTCCGAATTCGTGTATGACTTGCTAAGCCGCCTCATTTTCGAGTATTTCGAAACTATGCATATTTTGAAATTCCTTGAAAGAAACTTTCTTCTTTTGATATGAGGGATCACCTGCCGAAGTTTGTCGATGTATTTTAAAACACGCTGAACATATTTGCTTCCGCCAAAAAAACTCTGTTACATATTACCTAAATTTTGTAATCTTTTATTATTTTTCTCACAATTTCTTCCCGTATTTTACATACATTATTGTCTACAGTTACCTGCTTTATTTCTTTAATGTATGCCATTCATACTAATTACGAGCAAGGAAGTACAGAAAGGCCATCCAGCTTCACTATTGAATAATTAATAAACACGAAGCATTATCGGCACCAACATTGATTCCGCAAGACCCCTCCCCTGTTGGGGGTGTTTACCTCCCTCCCCAAAGTCTCGACAACGAAACCGTACAAAACTTCTTCACTCACATCCTCCCAATTTTGACTTTACAGACTCCCAATCTGAAAATCCTGGCGGAAAACCTGAACATAAATCGAAATAACGAAGTAACTGCAAATTTAGATTATCACAGATTTTACACCATTACAATCAATGTTACGAACATTCAAAGTAAGATTATTTGCGAGCTGTCTTAAAATGACCTTAAATGTTATTTTTTTTAATGGCACCGTAGGCAGCAGCCTACTGTGCCTATGCGTAAATTTGCCCAATGTATTAAACATATCGTTTTATGACTTGTGTAACGAGCACTGTTCATAGGTACGCGTTAGTTACAGTTTTATTTTAATTATTTATTTTTCCATGAACTAAATGGGAAGCCTTTGTAGTTTTTCTTGTTCGCAACAGGTGGCGTTAGCGTCAGTAGTTATGGAGGACCGTCTGGATCCTCTTTCTCGGTTGATGACCGTTGACCGTCGCAACTTGACGTTTCGAAAAAACTATAAAACAAAAAGAACTTTCGAGCCTTTTAGGGGCCCCTGCCTTCGCTGTGTTTTGTTGACTGTTTGAAAAAGAAGTAAATGAAATTTGAAAAATAGGCCCTAACTGTCGCAGTTCTAATGCGTATATGTAGTGAAGAATTTAAAATCAAAATTTTAAATGTGAAGTGGTCTCTAAATTATGAGAGAGGAGAAGGTGCCAGATGTAAAAGGTGAGC
>JAGDQP010004287.1:8417-33866 GCA_022664845.1 Lepisma saccharinum
TTTTCTCTCTCTTCTTCTTTCCTTTTCTCTCTTCCTCTTTCCCTTTTCTCTCTTCCTTTTCTCTCTCTTCCTCTTTCCTTTCTCTCTTCCTTTTTCCTCTATTCCTCTTTTTCTCTCTTAACCTCTTTCCTTGTCCATCTGCCTGTTTCTTTTTCTATCTCTTTCTTTTTCTCTTTCCCTTTTCTGTCTCACTGTTTTCGTCTTATTCGATCTTCTTGTTTCTGTTTCTGCATCTTTCTTTCTCTCTGTCGTTTTCTTTTTCTCTGTTTCTCTATTTCTTTCTCTCACTAAATTTTCTTTTCTTTATGTAACTTGATCTTTCCCTGAACTTCTTTTCCTCTTTTTTTCTTTCTGTGTATTTCTTTCTATTTTCCCATCCTTTCTCTATCTTCTTTTATATCTTTTGTGTTGTCTTTCTTTCTTTCGTTCTATTATTCGTCGTTAAATTTCCTTAGTTTTGTTTTACCTTAATTGCTTGGGAAATATATATTTTAATATATAACTTTCCATTTTATCACGTGCATGTGTTACTTCTTCTGGTTTTAAGGAAAGTTCCTGTCAGACCTTTCACTTAATTTTAATGTGTAACTTCTTTTACTCGTGCTTTAATTACATACAATCTAGCATGAGCGTGTGAATAAGTTAAGGGTTTATTCCCCGCTTTATAACGAACATAATGACACCAAAAAGGATGGAAATCCCGTAAAAATTAGATTAATTTGTTGAACGGAGACTGACGTCAAAGTCCATGATGAGTCAAATGATGTGAGTTCTCTAAGGAATGGAACAAATTAAGTAGTTTTATATGCTTCATTTCTGTCTTTTCTTAACTTGTATCTATTTAGATAAAAGTTTCATATTTTGAACATGAGATCGAAGCAATAAAATGTTAATATTATTATGAATTTGAAAAAAAAATGACCTCGGTGAGAATTGAACTTTCTACCTGCCGGCGATGGAACGCTTTATCCCATAGGCCAGCCGCATAACTACGAGAGAACGTCTTCGAAAGGGCCTCTTTCGTCCCGTCAGGTACTTCGGAACAACATTCAAAGATTTCTTGCACATATGTATTACAGTGTTCGATTTGTACAGTTTCCAAAGAGGAGGAAGAATAAGTGAGATATGTATTGTACGTTATTTTTGGATCGTCCATATCCCAGGCTCTAGATATATATCTGCAAACAGAGCCAATGAAGATTGTTGCAGAGTGGGGGAAATCCCAACCATCCTCTGCTACTAATCGAACAAGTGATATATTCTGACATCTTCTGGTATTTTTTTTGTTATTGAGAAAAGATATCAGGTCTTCCGTTGTCATTTTTAACTAAACGCGATTAACTTCACGGTAGAGCTTCTTTCGATAACCTTCGCGGTAACATATGGCGGAAAACAAAATGCACATGATGCATTGTGAACCACTCTAAAAAGATGAGAAATCACCCTTTCAAGTTTGAATAATTAATTACATCCGTAAAGCATCGGAATATCATCTAAAATGTCACATTTTTTTTGTTGAAAACCACTCTTTTCGATTGAAATTAAATACTTTTCGATGAGAACAGAAGTTAACTATTTAACCGAAATAAATTAACTTTTTGTTCATATTTTGTTTTAAACATTTACTTTGTTTCATTGTATTATTCAAGGTACCATCCTAGCATTCGCCTGACGTGACCGAGGAAAATCAGAGAAACCTACCTCATTCAGGATGGTCGGCACCGATTATCTATTCTGGGACCTCCTTATTACAATCAAAGCACACTACTAAATGTTCTGCCTCATCGCTATAATCATCACTTACAATATAATCGTGTAATGTTAAATTTTAGCATTGGAAATTCCGTAATATTCCTCGGTGGTATGGCAAAAGTATTAATTTACTTTTAAAGTAAAGTGATTTAGTGGTACGCCAGGCTAAAAGTTTGAAATCCTCTGGTCTAAAAAATTGAAATTTAATGAATGTAAATTAAATAATGAATTAGATACAGGGTAATATCTTGAATAATACTATTTTCTTTAAAAGACATAACACTGTATGGACCCTTGACACTCTTATTGCAGAACGTTAGTCGAAGAGAACTTTTATGATGCTATCAGAGATCTGACGAAAAGGAGGAGAGAAAAGGCTTGCTCGGAATAATTTACTGGGACATCTCGGCACCTTTGATTGTACGACAGAAACACTAACTATTCTCTCGTGTTTCCAAGAAGATTTATAGTGTTTTACGCTACGAGACAGCCATAAAGTCACATAAATCTAATCTGTAAAACTACCACATATATCAGTTCGCACAGCGTTTCCAGAATATAAAGTTAATGAAAATACGAAATCAATTTTATCCAGCGACCCGTCGTCATTCTTTTTTTATAGCGAGAAAAAAGTGGAAAGAAACTAGACGTTCTGATGTATTCCGTTAACTGTTATTTGTTTCATCCACAAAAATAAGAGTGTAAGTGGACCGAGTGGTCAGTGTTCCACATTTCAGATAGCGGAAAATGGTTATTTTTATCTTCCATTCTTCGCTAGGTGGGGAAAATAATGGTACGGTGAAAGGATAGAGAAATGAGAGTCCGTTCGTTGCTGTGAAAGGTACACAAGTGGCATTGTGGTGTGACCGTTGTCTTTTCACACGCTTGTTGGTACTCTACGTAAATAATACGAATTTAAAAGAATGCGACACCACAGAACATTAAGCAGTGTTTCATCGCAGTTTTCGGGTACTACTTCGATAGTAACGACACTTACGGCCAGTTGCACAAAACACTTTAGTCCCGAGTGAACTTAATCCAGGATTAATCTACATGTCATAGATAAAATAATTATAGAAAGCGAATTATTATGTTCTCCATATCTTCCATGCCACCTGGTGTCAGTTTTTCCGAACTAGGAATTAAATAATACAACCATCAATGATTGTTTATGCATTCCATTTAAAATCCTAGAAAAGCACGAAGTGTGAGTCAAGCATCTGACGCCTCACTTTATGCGTCCGTAATATAGATTAAAAGCATAGATATTGCGCAAGGGTTACTATCATTAGTTCGGCTGGACTGACACTAGGTGGCATGAAAGACATGGAGAAAATGGGAATTCGCTTTCTATAATCATTTTTCTATGCCTCGTAGACTTAACTCATGGGTTAAGATATCTCGGGATTAAAATGTTTTGTGCAATAAGTCTTAGTGTATACAGCCGGAATATTTTGTGCGTTGATCCTGCAACATTGCAGAAACTCTGAAGATAATGGGAATGAATTACAAGAGTTTCGTTTCGCAAAATAATCTGCCATTCAACAGGAAGTGTAAATGTCAGGTACTATTGTGTAATTGTGATGGATAGAATCATGGAACTAAAAAGTTGCGAGGTAGAAAATATAATAGACGAAACAGTTTTGCAACCAATATTTGGTGCTACTCGTTATGGCTACATAATCGCCATACTGCTTGAATTTTTGTAGTCAGTATGATGAAGTATTTCACAATAAAGGATTCCTCGGACTTGACTTAGCCTCAATGCAAAATGAAATTTATTTGTTGCGCAATTACATAGAGCAAGTACATTCGTTATGGTTTGTTAGTGAAGTACATAGTCAGCGTGGCGAATGAGAACGAAGAAAAATTCCAGTTGAGATTCACAAATACAGAATAGAAATACGTTAACAAAGCATTGGGAAGCTTGAAAGAAAATTTGTTCCGTCATTGTCCTTCTTGAATTGGTTTTGTTCATAGTTTTTCGTGACTGTCTTGTTGAGAGAAGAATACACTGTCCCATTAATCCTAATTATTTGTAGCTTTGTAAGGAATGCAAGAGGAAGTGACAAGAAATTTCTGACAAGCAAATACTTGTAAGTGGTGTGAAAAAAGTCACAAGAACTGTAAATGACAAAGTTGTTTCTTCGTATGAAACGTAAGACTTCCAATTGTCAAGTAAGTCAGTGACCAGTAATTGTATTTTTCGTGCATTGATAATATAAGAGAATTTAATTTGCATATTGGCTCTTATTGCCGGGCTTTTAACTGTGGAAAGTAGCTCTATAGAATGCTTGAACGTTTCGTTCGAGATCTTTTCAAAATTAGCACTGGAGCGTCTTAACGAACAAGAAATTAGGCACCTCTGACTGAAACTTAGCGTTTGACACCTGCAGGAGACCGTGGAAGTATTTTTCCACAAATGGGTTGGAAGGAGTCTACATTGACTTCCTGCAGTAATTCTTGTGTAGTTTGCAAAGCGGTTGGAAGCCAATTCAGCCAATCGGTGAAACACGGCGACGGTTCTTATCCGTCAGTACCTTCGTTTTCACCACAATTCCGGCGACGTTTGCCGGTTGACTGTGATGTCTGCCGCTACTGGCTGACTGACCATTTTGATAGTATGTTTTGACAACGGCAAATTCGGTAACTTCCCTTATACTAAGAAGCAAACATACTGATGGGGCAGAAAATAGTTTGTTTTTTTTTCCCCTGCGCCATGATTATGATGTCAAAATAATGTGCGCATACAAATTTTGTCAACCCGAGCACAATTGGTTTTGGAGATTCAGATTGGTCTGTGGAGAGTGATTAAAATGTGCTGATTGCTGAAACAAATGGAAAGCAAATACATAGTAATGGGTACTGAGTGGGAGGCGCTACCTTGTGGAGGGGTTATTCTTCATGACCGCCATAATGAATCTCGAGTGATTTTCTTAAATGGGAAGGGGGTCATGTAATATGTCATTCAGGGCTGGAATTTTACGAGAAGTACGTTTCTGATGTCATTTTTGCCGTAAATGTAATATTGTGAGAGATCAGGGTATGTGACGCTAGCATGGGGTAATGATGCAGTAGTCTGAAAATTCCTATTTCACGGTGCATCACCACGCATTAAAGGTGCATAAAGGGGCTCTTTTCGAAGGACGCGACCGTAACCGCTAGACCACGGTGCCAGAGTTCGAATATTGGTTTCCCGTATATATGAAGAGGTTTCATTATTCGTTATCGCTGCTAGAAGTATTATCCGAAAGAGTTATTAATCATTCAAGTTGTTGATGGTGTGGTTATCCATTATTCAATAGTTAGAGTCAAACTTTGTCCATTTGTCTAATAGCGTTTCGAACAATGAACCATTATTTGAATACTTTTTTTGAATAGATGTTTGAATTTTGGTGTAAGTATGAACCAGCTTTGTAAAAACCAACAAAGTTCAAAAAATGTGAAAATGAGGTTATAACGATATTTGATTGCTCTATTAGATATTTTTCACGCGACAAGTAGTAAAGAGGATCAATTAACTGTGACAGAATTTATTGACAATTTAATATTCCGAAAAATATAGAGAAGCATAGATATTGTACGTTTATTTTCATTTCTCTTTGAAAATCAGTTTCTGGACTATGTTAGGGTTTCCCTTTAACCTTCCTTTTTCTTTATGTATGTAATTTTTATCTGAATGACGATCAGCATAATTTCAGCGCGTCTAACTTTTACCGAACGAACGAGATTTAATCCATATTTAAGATTATGTGCTTACCGTTCATTATTTCCTTCTCATGCCGTAAGTTGGTACTTCTAGGATAAATCGATTCATTACTTATTGTCTTTTACAACAGAGTGTGTAATGGAAAGCGGACCAACCTCTCTAATTATGACAACAATGTTTGGGATAAAATTGGAGAAGAAAATTATGAAAGATAAATTACAGCTTTTGTTCTGTTTTAAATTCCGACCTGGACTTTAGATGCTTTAAAAAGAGTCCTTGCGTATATATCTTTTTTTTTTTTTTTACGGAATTTATCGCAGTTATAATTCGAAAATGTCTTAATATTATATTCATATTGCCTATTTTTCTCTATCTCTATCTCCCCCTTTTCCCATAATTTTGCCTTATGCAATTTCTACGGAGTAATACTGTCTATTGAATTATTTTCAAAATATCAGACCAGCTGGCGACTTCATCTTCGGCACCATTCGGGAGAGATACGAAAGAATGTGTGACTGACTTGTTGTAGTGACAGTGAGATGACAAACTGATACTGATATTAAAAATGTGTCCAATCTTTAAGGACAGCTTCAGTAAAAATGACCGTAGTGAATATTGGAAGCAAGAGAGAGAGAGAGAGTGAGAGTGAGTGAGTGAGTGAGTGAGTGAGTGAGTGAGTGAGTGAGTGAGTGAGTGAGTGAGTGTGTGAGTAGGTGAGTGAGTGAGAGTTTAGAATCCACAGGATGGCTTCCTGTTTTACCTACTGGACTCCCAGCAAATTTACCAGAATTCTTACTTTATCAAGGTTGTAGGCGAATGCACATCTTATAAACTTAAACGTTTATATAAACTTAACGCTGTCTTTATCACGTCAATAGTCCTAGTTGCCTTAATGTAATAAGTAATATACTTAAATACTGTGTGAGTCTCAGTGGCTCAGGCGGTAGCGCGTCTGACTACAAATCGGTCAGTCCTGGTTCAAATCCCGGTCAGGATACTGGAGACTTTTCTCGCAGTGTTTCTATGCCTGGCGCTCTGAGGTGCACTCAGCCTCGTATCAGTTGAGTACCAGAGTGTCCCTGGTACTCCTAGGCACCTTGGGAAGGTTAAGGCGGTCGAGCGTGGGACTCACCATCTCACCTCACTTCGTACCGTAGGTCAAAAAAATGTGGAGCGCTACCTCCATATCCCCCATACGCCGTTCATGGCGCGTGCATATCGCACAGGGGATACCTTTACCTCTTTTTACTGTATGTGTCGCCGTAGCTCAGGGGGGTAGTAGGGTAATTCGTCTGACTATGAATGCGACGGCTCGGGTTCAAATCCTGACCAGAATGCTAGTGACTTTTCTTCAGTTCTCCCATTCTGGCGCACTAAGGTGCACTCCGTCTCCTATCAAATTCAGTAGCAGTGGCCTTGGTACTCCTGGACACCTTGGGAGGTGAAGGCGGCAGATCGTGGGACTGGTCAGCCCACCTCACTTCGTACCAGTACGTCGAGAATATGTGGAGCGCTGCGAGCGAGAATATGTGGAATACTTTTTAGGTCCATTGATAGCAAACGCGAGCTATTGCTAACAATAAGGGACCTTATATTCCCACTTCATCCGTCTATCTGTCCGTATCAAAAATATCCTGAGCACATCTGTTACGTTGCATAACAGTTGTTATAGTAGGCTGCATAAGATGGTAAGAAGTTAGTTCTCTATTGAAACAAGTACCAGAGCATAACCAGAGTTTATTGTTGATAACTTAGGATCTATCACCGCTCCTGCGAGCACTTGTTCTTTTTCCTTAGGAAACCAGACTCCTTATTAATGCAGTCTATCTTGTAAAAATCCGCTTGTTCACATCTTTGCATATTTAAAGTCCACAGAAGTGTTCAAAGTTTTTTTTTTTTTTTTTTTTTTTTGTGTGTGTGTGTGTACTGAACCTGAGCTTAGGCCTAGTGCTAAAACCAGAATATGTTATACTTTATTTATTATTTAATTAAAATCCTGGTTCTCCTTTTCTAATGTAAAACCTCTTGCTGTATTTAATATATTGTTGTGGGTGTAATGCATTTTAGATATAGAACATGGCAAAGGTATTCCATTCACCCGTGGGATATTGTGTCATCGTTCGACATCCGGCCTGAGTAACGTAAGGGTGGTAGAACAAGAGGTTAAGTAAACACAAGGGCGAGCTTCTATCGTGAGGGTGAGGGCCCTTCATCATGAAGTTGAAGTTTTTTTGTGTGTGTGTCAGGGCGAGGACTAGAGTTTCATTGCGAGAGTAAGTGAAAATGGCGTAAGTAAAACTATCTTTTGGGCAAAAACTGTGTATAACTTGAATCTTGCACCAACAACTTTCGCGTACACCAGTTGAGAATTCCCTACCTAGATGAAATACTATTGAAATATACAATAATATCGAGGGCTCCGTGCCAAAAGAGGGGTAAGCGACAGTATGAAGAAAATTGAGATTTTGATGTTTGCACGATCATTATTGTGTCGTGTATCATTTTCGACTGTTAGACCACTTTTGCCCTTTCTAACCTTTTGGCAGTTGATGCAGGACACAACAGTGATCATGTTGACATCAAAATGTCAGTTTCGTTTAAATTGTCGCTTACTCCCCCCACCCCTTTGGCACCGAGCCCTCGACGACCTATCCATACGCTTACCAGACAAACGTTAGTCAACTACACTAGAGATGTTCGATCGAAAAGTAGATGAGATTTTTGTTATTCCTTTTGTTCGTTAGATAATAAATTAGAATTTAAGTTAATTTATTTGTGGCCTTTAGGCCAGAGGACTCAGGCCAAGGGGTCTACAACGTGAGTCTTGGTTGAAACTTGCACTTGCAGACGGAACGCACCTTAAAACTAGAGGTCCATGCCCTTTGAAACTCCAGCTACGTGACTCGCATATTAGTGAAATTATAGTTGTTAGTAAAATTCCAGCTAGAATATTAAAAGGGAAAAAAATACAGAGTACTGCGATGTTGAAAGTCTGTAATAATTGCTTGAAATTAGGTTATCTCTGGGGCATCGCTTGTCCCAAAAATTTCAGTTTCCAGGCCTGTCTTTATGTACTTATTGCATGTCAAAAACATGTGCTCCCAAGGATAAGTAAAGCCAGGAGACGTTCTCAAAGCAATTGGATCTTAGGTTAGAAATTTATGTAACAACGCAAAAGGCATTGCCCAGAGCTGTAAACAGAGAATCCAAGCAGTTCTCCTTCGTTCGGCAACCTTGAAGTCTTCTGCTACAGGAGCTTTTTTTTTAAATTGTATACTGTTGGAACTTGGATGTATGTCGGTCGTCAGCTTAACATCTTGCTATACAATTACGATCTAATCATACGCTGTACATTGGCTTGAAATGTCGTCTACAATTGACGTCAAGAAGATGTGTCACGATTTTAGCAACAGGATTGTTGTAGTGGAAAATGCACTTTTGAACATCCTATTTCAATTCACTGAACTTGTACGACTTGCTATTAGAGACTAGGTTATTGCTACTTCTAAAAAAAATGTTCTTATTTATTCTACAAGAGGCACATGTGTACCCATCTCACGTAAGAACAGGTTTTCAGGAGAGTTCTTCCATGGCAGTTGAGACATTCACCTTCTCGTATATATGCTACTTTGACAGATTTAGCCTTGAATCCATCATAAAACAACGAATAGTGCCCAAATAAATCAGTGAATGATTCAGTCTGCAAATATGAGGTGTATTGGGATAAGAGGTTACTTCTCATATTGTGCAAAGATTTGGTCGTGAGAGTCTTTCCTTCATTTTGTAGTATTTTGTTGTTCTCTTTTACAAATAGCGAGTTGCGATATACACAGCGTCATTTTTTTTTTTTTTTTAATTGAAAGTAGAGCTACCTTGCAGTACCTTTGGAGGCAAGAAACTAAACAACTTCAGTATTAGTGTCCCCGGTGGATGAGTGGTAACGCTCTCTGCCTTGTAATCAAGGAATCCCGATGAGGACACAAGTGGTTCGGAACCCACGTTAAACTGTCGGTCCCGTCCTAAGTAGCTTACCAGCTCGTTTAGGACGTTAATAACAATTCAATCAACTTTAGTATTAGACAAACGTGCGTTGATAACAAAAGAATTTCGAGGCAAAGCGTGACGACAATCAAATATGTATCGTTTTTCGATCGCAGACTTTAGATCAGCATTGACGAAGCACGTTTAGCTACAGGGAGTCTAAGGTTTTCGTCAGTTTCATCAGGCGAATGTCGGTATAATCACTTAGAATAAAGCACTGCTATTACTTGGCGATGCATTCCACTGGGAGCTCGACATGTTGAGCTTTGGTTATAAATGCCAGTTTTGGCAATCAAATATAAATTAAATTAAAAATCAAATTATCAAAGCAAAAGTTGTACCACAAATTTCATCGTCATACAATTATCCATAATTAATTTAAAAAGCAGAAAATATAGGGGAAGTCAGTTTAATATGAGCAAGACGAAGCTTATACCCCCATATCTTTCACGTGCATTGCGCAAGAGCGAAACAACGAAGTTGGTAGCCTTGTTTAGAGTTTCGTGGTTGACGAGAGTGGAGCCCAAGCTAGCGTGCTGCTATTGTTGTGTAATAAAGGAGAGGTTTAAAGGTACGTACAATGATAAAATGTATATTTCTTGAGCTATAGTTAAATCAGGGTAATGAAAAATTAGCTACAACGAGGCATTCGTTCGTTATATAAAATATATAACTTAATTTATAGTCAGTTCCGTCTAGGAACACAACGCCAGTCGTTTGTTCACTTCTTACTGATAGACATAGTTGCAAACTACAGTGCATTAATAAAACACTAGCAGTTGGTGAAATACGAGCTTTTAAATTCAGTTTAATATGAGCATGTACAAATGTACTGAAAATAATGAGAGCAATGAACGTGAGGAGCTTTTGCAGGTATTAACTAGAGCAGAAAATCTGAAAGGACATAATAATTTGTGGATGGCATTTATCAAAGACTATTACTTTCTAAAGTAAGCCCGCATGCAGCAGATGTTACTAAGCAATATTCCTTACTGTATAGGAATGTATAGGCCTATTTGACAATGTGTGAAGTAATCCAACGTTATCTAACCTAAAGTCAGTAATAGTTATAATATTACGATTCATAGGCCTAATCACTACCAAATTATTTGGGAGAGATACTAAAAGCCAGCCTAATTTGTAATGACATGGATGACAGTCTTCACTCCTTTAGTTCATAATCAACCTAACCTATTAAGTTTGGCCACTTGTCGTGAATTTCCGGTTTAGGTCCTATTGCTAGACTCTTGACATCCTACAATAATGGGTATAACTTGGGTCTGTAGAAGCCCCAGTCCTGCCTAACCCAAGCCGAACCTAACCAAACAAATCATAGGCCTAATAGTTAATAACCTACTGTAAACGTTATATTTACTTAAGTTTTAACTCCAGGTAGGGCTAAAGATGTAGTGTTTCTGTTCTTTTGGTATTTTTTTATTTTACGTAATTCACATTTGAAGTTTTTTTCTTAAGATCTGCGATGATAAAAGTCTAAGCCGCAATTTCAGTTTGTCAAAAAACGGCCAATTAGACGCTTCTCCCTCTTAGGGAAGAAAAGTTTTTTTTTTTTTTTTTTGACAAAACTGAAAGTGCGGCTTAGACTTTTTTCGTCACAGGTCTTCATTTGCACATTCACAGGACTAATGTTCGAGAGTGTGTTTCACGAGCATGAGTGGCTCTTTTTTTGCTAATTATTGTAGTCTTTAAATGTATTACCTTTTATTTTGTATATTCTACTGTTATTTATTCTTTTTCACTTGTATTGGGTGTGCAGATATTGACACAAAATGGTGCTCACATATGCCCTATGCAGTGCTCATATTACCCTTGTACCATGGAAATATGAGCACTGCACACCTACCTTACTTTCCTCTTCATTACTCGGATACCAGAGGATGTACAACCCTGTACTTTCTAGCGTTGTTCAAAGAAGAACCTGTCTTACTTTTAGTCATACTTTGAATTTTTTGTAATAGACCATTTTTGAGATACAATTGCATTTTCATTAACTATGCTCATATTCACCTGACTTCCCTTATATATTTTAAGAATGCATGAGTTATTAATGCTCAATGAAGTCCTTTTAACGCACTTTAATAAGTCGAAAGTCGCTTTGCCAATGCGATTCTCCTTCACTGTTCGCGTACTCAAAGTTGTATTCAGGTTTTATAATTTGTAGGTCTGACATAAAAATCGTCTTATACGTGATTTTTTTTTAAAGTTAATTTTTGGTCTTTCGGCAACTTTGACTCAGGTCGGGATAGTGTTTGGGACAGGATGTTGAAGTGAAGTTGTCCAGGACATTGTTTTAAGGTACTATCTTGAGATTTGCGTGGTGTGACTTAGGAAAAGCCAGAAAAAACAAAACAACCAGGATAGGCAGCCGCTGGAATTGTTCACAGGACCTTCGTACGAGCATTGCTTAGACAACGTTCTGCCAACTGAGTTGTCAGCTTGGTCGTCTCCAGTCCGTAAACTTGTTAACTTTCTGGTGGCAGAGTTCGTTCCGCTGGTCATAGTGTTTAACACATGAAAGAGCAATGTCAGGTTTTTACAATAAAACACAGATCGTTAACTCGAATTAAAATATGTATTAAAGAATGAAAGAAGTCCGAAAGAAGAAACAGAGAAAACATCTCAATCGAGAAACTCCGTGCTTGAAATGTGTTAACAGCTTGTGAGTGAGAGCTGCGAACGTGTTCCATATTATACAAGTTTATGGATCTATTATATTCTTTTAACGCCATGTGCGCTTGAAGAAGGAAAACAACAGCAAGCGCTACATTTTTTTTTCCGTTTATGTTAGAATATGTAACATTTCACTGGCCTCAATGCATCATACGACCTTCGTAGAGGCTGGAGAATCCTGAACCTTGAGAACGATCTTAAATAAGTACATAATTTAGGAGAGTAAAACAAGAAACATTTATTTAAAAAAAAGCTGATTCAAGTTTCACCGAAAGCACTGGATTTTACTATGTATTATAAAACTATGAAGTAATTTGGATATCTCCTTACATAATGCAAACGAAATAGTTGCATTCAGGTGACCCTCAGTTCGGAAGTGAACCGAGTTTGATTTGAAGGTCACACACACAAGGCATGTTACGTAAAATTCTCCCACGATGTAAATCATAATTAGTAAGTAACTGTCTTCCATTACAAACGTTAGATTGTGTGTATGTGTTCATATGAACGCCTGGTGGCAAAAAAAAAAAATGTGCTACGAAATTCCACACGACAAAAGTTGACACGAAATGTTCTGCTGAATCGTTGTGAAATGAACGAGCAATGCAATGCTTCTTATAAACGGATATACTCGAGTATCATCACTCTCAGAAAGCCATTTAGGATGAATTTTCCCACCTGTACACTCCAAAATAAGATAAAATGTGAAAAGTAAAACTATGTATTGCTTTTTGAAATTGCATTAAAAAAGTAAGAGTTTTAACGTAGGTGCTAGGTAACCCAAAGTGCAATTGTGAGAGAAAAGCTGGCTTTGATCAAGAACGAACTTCATATTAGGTAGTAACATAAAGATAAGATGCATTCGGGAGGTTCTGTATTCAGTCCCAGCTGCTGACTATCATGACTGAGGCTTTTCCTGTCACACAAGGCAAATGCCGGGATGGTACCCTTAAATTAGACCCTGGAGGGTCCTTTCCGCTTCTTTATCCGCGGTCTGAGTCGTAGATGCCTAAAGTCCATAAAATCAATTGAAATAAAGTTAAAATGAATTGTGTGGGCGGTAAGAGCATCGGCTGGAATATATTAGCTTTCATTTTTATACAAAGTAACTAATGGCATTTAGGAGCTCGATGCAGACAAAATTAGTATTAGAAATCATATTGGAGTTCCCTTGCTTTCCATGGCAGACTTACGGCTGTTAGTTCCTAGTCTCCATTGGTAACAATGCTTTGAAATTTTTTAAAAATATTTCCTTTTTTTAAGTGGAGCGGCGAGTTTCAGAACGACCAGGCATTTCGTCGTATATCTATCATTTACCTTTATAGATAGGTAGATATATAAAGAGGGTGTGAGGTTGAACATATAAAAAACAATTAGTTAAAAAAGTCATTTACAGCTTACAAGCATTTTACCCAGCCCCCATGGTCCAGGTGGTAATGTCGCGGACTTCGAATTGGCAGTGGGTAGGTACGCGGATTTGAATTCCGACCATCCAGACTGAGGTCTTCCAGGAGTTCTTTAAGTTTTACCAGACGAATGCTGTCAATGGACAAAAGTTTTGACGCATGTCTGTAACTAGCTTTCCTTATTGCAAAAATAAATATATTGAAATATAGTATATATTTGTTGACTTGTGGAGACAAGCACAATAACATGACTTTTTTTTTGTGTGTGGAAAATATTGTCCTGATATTTGCAAGTAGGAGGGATATCTCTGCAAATATGGGAAATATTCTCTAACGACATGCGTCAAACTTTTGTCCATAGCTGTAAGTAAGACCCTGGCTGCTACCTTCGCTGTCCTCCCCTTACCCTATTCCGACCTGAGCCGTAGTTGCCTGAAGACCATAAATGAAATTCAAATTCTTCTCTCGTAATTCCTGTCGTTCTGTAGCTCTTTATCTAGTTCCATTTTGTTTCACTACAAATGTTCTATCTTTCAGAAACTATGTTGATTTCCTTATCTCCTTGTAAGCTATGAAACGCTTGAAAATACTCGAAGCTGGTGCTTAATATTCTTGTACCAACCGCAAGAGCGTGTTTAATGAGCTTTGACATACAAGAATCACAAGCAATATGCGCTAAGATGAATATCAATTAGGTGGGACAAACCCTCTGGGCTGAGTGTTCTGTCTTTATACACTAGCGTAAAGCGAGTGAAAGTGTAATATATACCTATGGTTACACAAAGTATGGGAAGTGTGTTTTGCTTCGTTCATGTTGTTGTTGCTGGTGTTAAGAATGACGAAAACATGCGTCTGTTATCCACATGTTACGTGAATATATATGTGCGTGTATTTACACATTCATGGTACAAGAGAATTGTACTGCATTAACTCAAAATAAATATCTTCAATATTTGAAAAAATAATAATAATAATATTGCTTGTTTGTTTGTAAAATGTAGGTTATTCAGGTTTGCATAAAAAATAAACGTACTTCGAAAAGGGCTCATTATTTATACCAGTAGTGCAAGTAGGTCATTCTAACTTGGTCTTTGTCAGAAAGATGTCAATGAATCGTTTAAATAGTCACTCGGAGCAGAATTTTGAAGGAAATTTATGTATAAAGCGTTTACGTCTCTGTTCGTCTGTCTGCGACGATATGGAAAACTAAACAGTCAAACACTTCACGATCTATGCTATGCTGTTGGGGGCTGATCAGACGAGCTCAACGACACTAGCGGTGTTCGGAATTTCGAAATATTCCGGAATCGAAGAAATTCCGAATTTCGGGAATTGACTTCGCATTCAAACTCTGTATTTCTAAGAGTATCAGTTCTGGATTTCCAGGAATACGAATGTATAAAATTATCCTGGAATATACTGCAGCTCGCTTTGCAATAATGCAGTTTCGGTTGCAGACATAGTAAGGGGTTGGATAACAGATGTCTATAACAGTGGTTTTCGGTCCGTGAAACTGTTTTACTGTTCCTCGGCTGTATTTTCAATTATTTAACACTCATTTTGTGGATTTCGAAAGGCCAAAATTGAGACTAATTGTTCTTTCCCAAAACAATTGAAATCTGAAAATATACTACTGGTACCCTTTGAACGTCAAATAAAGATCCACCTTAGTGTAATCTTCGCGATCCGTTCTAGATTTTGCTTATAGTTTACCGTTCCGTGAGTGTGAAAGGGTTGAAAAACACTGGTCTGTAGTGTTTTAGATTCTAAACTACATGCTACGTTACTATTCCATTCTTAATCAAGGTATTTCTTTTAAATATTTGTTAATATTTAATAATAGCACACGAAAGAGATCACTCTCAAAAGTTTTAACACGTAAGCACAGTTAATTTGTTTGAAGATAGCCACAACAGATGCAGACACTTTCAGAATTTTCTTTTTGAGATACGAAGGTCGGTTTGATGTTGAAAGTGAACAAACTCTCTTTAAGCAAGGAATCAACCATCTAATGGATATGGTAGCGATGATCAACCCGGTACTGAAAGAAGAATTCAGTATGGCTCCAGTGAAGTCGATATGGAATCTTCCAGCAATAGGGGAAGGAGACAAGGACTTTTTTTGGGGGGGAAGGGGACATTTATAACAAAAATGTTGATTTAATATTCATCAAATTATATGGGCAGCGACATTTTAAAATAATATTTGAGTTTCGATCTCTCTTGTTCCCTCACAATGTAGATTTGAAAGTTGTTGTTTTTAGATCAGTTTTCAAGGCAATTATCTTTAAAATTGGATTTTAGCCATTGGGGAATAGCGTCTGATTCAGGAATAATTTGTTCGAGTGTGAATATGATAAGTAACATGTATATTAATGTGTAAGCCATGTTTGCAGTATAGCAATGATAGTATTCATGTCACTCCTACTACAAGAATAATCAACCGTATTTGTCCACAATTTAACTAGACAATGCCACGATAATATGTACCCCTGTATATGTAAGACGTCCTGATGTAGTTTGTCACAGAATGGAAAATTGTCTACAAGATACTTTCTCCTTGAAAAGTAAATGAATTAAGTAGCAGAAAGAGACCGGGCCCTCTATGACGTTTCACAAAAGTACCGGGGCGGCACCCTGGTTCCACTACACCCGATATTTAATAAAATTTCGTTTGTTGTATCTGTAGAACATTCTCGGAGATTTTGTTGGTCGCATTTTGTTATGCCATACACAGTAAGTTTGAGAAGTATGAAGGGTAAGAGATTGAAAGGCTCTAAGGAGTCTAAGCAATACCTTAGAAACAAAACAGAGCTAACAAACAAAAGCAATACCTGTAGCTTTAGCTCCTCTCAGATGTGCCCCCAGGTTAAAATTTGAATTTGAATTTAATTTTAAGGCCTTTAGGCGATTTTGGCTCAGGCCGGATGGTTGATGATGGGATGAATTGGTGGAATGAAGAAAGTGGGAGGAAACGGGAGAACCCCGAGAAAACCTACGCATATGGTGTTTGTCCACCACAAAGCCTACATGGACCCTGCGACCCCCTATCACCAGAAGTGAACGCTCTACCAGTTGAGCCACCGCGGCCCAGTTCCCAGGTTAAAATGGCGTGCAAGTTATAAGGGAAAGAACTGCCTAGAAATCATGAGGTTTTTCGTTTCCCCAAGAAGTTGTTTAACTTAGAAAAGTGTCCAGGATTAACGGCTGTCCAATTTGGCTTTCACACAGTAAAAAGTGGCTTCTTAAAATTAAAAGAAAAAAGCTCTTATCATGCACAGATAAATTATTTTCTTAGAAAATGAGATATCAGCATTATCATTTTCAATTAAATGATAAATGCTTATATCTTATTTCTAAGAAAATTATCTTATTTCTCTGTGCATGGATAAGAGCTTTTTTTCTCAATTTTGAGAAGCTGTTTTTTAAATGTACTGTGTAGGCCTACTTTTCAAATAAAACTAATTTCATTCAGCACTAGAATTTCTATGATTTTGTTAATGTGGGTAGATGTTATGATTCATTAGTATAATAAATTAAATATATTGTAAAGATTAGCAATTTTAGGAAAGTAAACAGAAGTAGGATAGTATTTTTTTTTCTTGTCTGTTCAATTCGTAATCAAATTTTCACCTATTTCCGTCGTCCAATCGATTTGGAACTGTGTACATTTGTGTGTGTGTGTGTGTGTGCCTCATACCCTCATGAGAGAAATCATTTATTACAAATGCTGAATTTTGAAATCCAAGATGGGCGCGATTCCATTTTTGAATTCTATTTTCTCCATAAACGCTTAACAGTTCCGGAAGGCACTAAATATTGCTTCCTGGCACTGCCTAATATTGAAGGACCCTGTGTCCCTTCCCCACAATAGAACTTCAGATAAACAACTTCATGGTCTTTAATGGGAAGTTATTTATTTATTAGCGCCCATATATGATGTACAGTTGAAAACTACGACTTTAACTCTAAAATTGACAGGTCCTTTTCATTGGTTAATATTCTCAACCCCCCCCCCCCCGTCCTTAGATCTAAGTAACTACAGGTCAGACAGAGACGTGCCATACACAGTTGGATTCCTCGTGGTCTGAAAGGATTGGAGAAGGACTTTGACTCTAAATAAAACCGACAGGTCCTTTTCAATCATTTTGGTATTCTCAATTCCCTCACTCCACCCCACCTTAGATATCAGTAACTACAAGCCAGACAAAGGTGAACCGTTGGATTCCTCATGGTTTGAAAGGATTGGAAAAACTATGACTTCGACTCGTATTCTGACCCCTAGATCTCACTAACTACAAGTTAGAAATGAACCGTGAAACTTGTGCAAGAGCGTAGAAAACTATGACTTTGACTCTATTTTTGGGACAGTTCTTAAAGGAACATTTGATTTTATATAGGGGTGCTTTGGTTTTGCCTATATTAAAACCATTACTTAGCTTGTTCATTTAACAATCTCCAGATACAATTCAATTGAGACCATTTTACACTGAATTTATATTAACAACAATAACAAAGAGAAGTATTTTTGGAAGGAATGAGTACTACCCTAGACCATATACTCAATGGTACTACCAATGATCTCATTTCCAAACCGACATGTTCTCATTTTAAATTGAATGAGAATGTTGATATCTCATTTCTAAGAAAATTGATTCTCGGTACACAGATAAGAACTTTAAAAAAATATATATATGTAAAGGAAGGTTTTTAGAGTGTTTGTACGAACACACTGCAAAATTAGTGTATTATTTATAACAATGTAGGTAGGAAGAAGTCGATCTTCGTGTCGTCTTCGGAGAAAATGAGAGAACAAATAAGAATTTCTCTCAGGATGTCCGGCTTCCGAGTCGGAGGAAAGCATTGTAGATAAATCACAAGTGTTATTAAATTTTAAATATTTTAGAATAGAGTTCTTTCTACAAATGGCAGCATGAAAACTTTATATTGAAATGAGGAAGGAAATATAAATATTTCTTGTATAGAGACTGATGAGTAATACTGGGAAACAGGATGGTGTATAGATAATAATTTTAGTTACAGAAAAATATCAAATTAAGGAAAGAAACGCGGAAAAGTATATTAAATTCGAAGTATTTTTTCCCCAGTCATGTGTAATATAATCTACATTGCTTTTCGTTAGGGTACTTGTTACCTTGAGTACGTTTCATTGTGCAACCTTCTGACATTATTAGATTAGATTTACTAAATAATAATTGCAAATTAATCAAGCTTTCCGTCTAGGAGTTTCAGTTGTTGACGTTTTATTAGGTAGTTCTTGAGGTCATTTTTATTGGTGGACTAGGACGTTTTAGTTGAGTATTTGTTGGCCTAAGACTGTATCACGTGGCAATTTCTGAAATGGCACCTTAAGTTAAAGAACAGTTTTATTTTCTCCCTACAAATAGAAACCACTATTCCATTATGTTTATATGTGTAAAATCTAAACTTGGATAATATACTATTGTTGTTGTTATTTTGAACCTTCTACAAGAAATATCTCTCAAAGTATCAAACAGTTTTCACAACACAAATGATTTATGTTCAGAAGTTGAAATAAAAGAGACAAAGGCTTATCACGAAATCCTGTAATACAGCTACCATGGAAGTAGATGGAGTGACTTGGAAGGCCCGCTTTCCTGGTATCCCATGTTTTACTGCACCCGTACTTTGCCTGAGATCCAAAACCAAGCGTGGTTCGGATCCCTCGTTACGAGTCTCGTCCTTAAAACGTGCCAGTTTGATTAGGGCGAACACTACAAATCAACAACGCAAAGTAGAGGTAAAGAAGATGCATTCAACCTAACTTTGGTGACGCTGAGAGGGCCAAAGTTGAGATGGACTGACATCAAGGGGAGAACCAAAGACCTTTCTGTTGTAAATTCCCATGGTTATTTATTTGTCTTAACGTCCCAGTATCAAATAGTATTGCGTAAGAGTGTGACAACTGCCCAGAGTTCATTGCCATTACTTCGCGCATATCGCATGTATATTTTGTGCAACAAATTACAGCAACAGCGAATGACACATTCCTATGCATAAGAGTAAATTATATGAGTAGAAGTACCGGTTTCTCTTTTAGTTACTACCTTGATAAAAAAAAAAAACGTGTTACCTGCATGACGAGTGTAGAATTACAAGTAACTGAGCATTGCAGTAGACTACAGTACCTCCTTGTTACGACGAAGGTCATTCATCGTAAAAGAAACAATGTATTAGGTATTTAAATTGTATTTACTTACTTGTAACGCTCTAGCAAGATGCCGGTATATGCCACCGTCTTTCCCACGTGTAGCAATTTGTCGAATTTTGTCCGGAATACGTGGGACTTTGTTGATGGCATCCGGTGGCAAATCCAAACGTCCAGCGCCAGCTTCTTGTGCTTGTCGTAATCGAGCAAAATAATCTTCGACTGGCTCATTTTCCTGCACTATTAATTCCCAACGTTTAACCCACGAAGACGAGGTATCACCTAACTCGAGCACTTTCCCTAAGTTTGGTGACATTTCGGACGCTTCTTCCACATCTCTCGACACGTATTTCAATTCTCGTATAATTGCCCATTCCGATAGTCCTGGGTTGATGGCTTTGTCCCACAAATTGTCCAGTATTCGCTCAGTGTCTGCACGTAACTGTTCTGGTATTACAGCCAAACCTTGTGTCCGTTGTCCAGTAACTGCACTTAGTAACACTAAGAAACAACACACAATTTCTAATTTGTCCATATTGGTCATGGATATACAATATGTTTGCAACAAACTACTTTGGTTTCCGAGGTCCGGTTTAGTAAATCAACACTGAAGTTGTCTTCACGCGTGTTTTAAATCTACCTGCACAACTCGTAACGGCACATTGTCTACTAATAGTTCTTGCAAGACTCCAGAGAGGATAATTGTTGTGCTCTTCCATGTGATTCCAACAGATGGTAAATGCGTGGAGTGCGCATGCGCGTCGTCAGTTCGGGGAAAGTGGAGCACAATTTCTTCTCAAGAAATGCCAATTTACAAACTTACGTATGCTCTTTTTTTCTTTTCTTCTTTTTTACATTCATAATGTATGAGATAGGTAGCGTCCTTGGTGTGGAAAAAAGCCCATCAAAGACAACGAAACAAATTTAAAAGGAAACGAAGACGAATTCCCAAGATAAGAAACAGGATAATTAACTGACACTAACCGGATCTTGCGCTCACCCGTAACAGATCACGACAGTTGTATATTACACCTAAAAGATGCTTAGTTGTTTTAGTATATTGGATAGTTACATTTAATTGTAAGCTATAATTTGCTAACTATCTGTAGTTTTTAAGTTTTGTTCATCCTTGAACAGGATGTAATTCTTTCCCAAAGGAATGTATGCATTGCAAACTTTTGTACAATTACTGAACATGTGTCAGCATTAATTGCATTCATGTATGTGTAAACAAACATTGGTAAAGATATTAGTGCAAATTCATTTATCTTCTTTTGTTTCTTGTTGATATAGTTTAAAATTACATCAATCTTTGGCATTAGTTGATTTCAATCTTGAAAGAGAGAGAGACCATCCCTTGAAGAGCTCGACTCCAAGGAAATAGAATGAGGAATGTAGCGTCCAAGACCTCAACTCTAAGGTTTCTGAGACTGAGCTGCGGAACATCATCATTTAGCAGGGGCGAACTGGTAACCAAATAAAGGTCCCTCGTGGCAGCGGGCGTTGTGGCGCGTGGGGCCCCTGAAAACACCTTTCAAGGGCCATCAATACCTTTGTGATAGTGGGCCCCCAAAAAGCACTTCCAAGCGCCCTTAGGACACATAATACAAAGTACTAGGTAAATATAGTATCTTAAAAGAATATGAACATTTTAAAGCAATGTGGACTTACCATTAAACTTGACATGACCTCTTCTTACGATGTGAGGGCCCTAAAGTAGGCCTGCCGAGATTATTACTTCAGTAATGACTTTTATATTGGTCATAACAAGTCTTTGTGTCCCAGTTGCTAATTTTGGAATACCGGCAAGTTCCGAATGCTACCAGAAGTAGTAACAGTGGATTAAATGGTCTTTCTTAGGTAACATTACACTTCAAAACGAAAGGAGCGGCGAGAGATCCACACGGGAATTCCCGGGTTCCCGGCAGGGCCAGTCCACCCCTATCAGTAAATAAACGTAGTGATGATCCCGTAAGTAGCATCCTTCGCCACTACATCACAAAGTTTGTTTGTTTGTATTGTGTTGTTTGTTGTGGGTAAACCGTTGGAACAAATCGTAGCGCAACTACCGTTTGTTTTATGTACCGTCTAAAAGGTTCTTTCCCTTATGCAATAATAATTAATAACTTAACGTCCGTGGTCTAATGGTTTACTGTCTTCCTCTGTTTCATCAGGTATGATATTAAGGCATAGGCTCTAGGCTCGACCTTCCCCTTTCCTACTACCGGAAAAGTGCTAGACCATCGAGGGTGCTTAAATGGTTCGTTTCGGTGCTATAGGGTTCTGAAAGCATGGGAAAATAAAGAGCTTGATATTTGCAATATCATTAATAGTAGAAATGATGCGGTATGGTACCGTCAAGGACTTCAAAGCTAGTCTATTCAAAAATGTATATTCCAATTTAAATTGTGGAATGGATGCGTAAGAGATTTCCCAAAGAAAATAGTGGATTGCCAGACATTGTCTGGAGTAAAGATGGGGCGAAATCAACACGAAAAACCTACTTTCCATATGAGTACAGGTGAAAAACTTAATCATTGCCATCTAACCGGGCAAGTACAGTCTCTTTTACTGATAATAAATACAGCAAACGTTCGTTGAATTTTATGTCAATTACTCCTGTTTGTTACGCAACCACTCATCCTCTTTTTAGAAAATCGTTCCGCAAAGGAAATCTGAAATACCGACTTACCATACAAACGAATTATGGTAACTTGCTGGAAGGCACTTCCATTCAAACTTATTTTGACCCACATTTACTTCAGGGAAATTCTGGGAATCTCTGATTTCCTTTTAGAAATCCATTGCACAAATTTGGGATATGCATTTTTGGGGAAGAGTAGATTTAAAGTCTTTGAGGGTACCATGCCGCATCAGTTCTACTGTTAATTGTATTGGAAATATCAAGCTCTGAAGTGCATTTTCCCCTCACTATGAGCAGCCTATAGCATCGAAACGAAGTATTTGCGCACCCTGGATGGTCTATACTTATTTACATGTCAAGAATCTCGTGAAGTGCTTTTGTCGGTGTTGTTTTCCAACACCCTGTATACATCGAGGTCGTTAATTTCGTATCTGAAGTCAGTTTATCTCTGCTTGCTTTGATTCAGACGCTCGAGTGAATTCTTAAAATTGAG
The DNA here is from genome assembly GCA_022664845.1 of Lepisma saccharinum. Classification (NCBI taxonomy): domain Eukaryota; kingdom Metazoa; phylum Arthropoda; class Insecta; order Zygentoma; family Lepismatidae; genus Lepisma; species Lepisma saccharinum. Next base: position 31,340 of record JAGDQP010004287.1, read on the forward strand.
AAAATTAACCAAGTACAATGAGCCTGCTAGTTTTATTAGTCACCAGACGAAAAACGGCTGGGTAAATTGAGGTAGCTCAACTCAACACAGATTTGAAATCAATGTTACTTATGCTTTCATTAAGGTTCTAGCATAAGTTCTCAAAATTTAGATACCTAACCAAATGGAATGAACCCGCACACTAAATTAGAAGTGGGGGAAATTTGCAGTCTCTTTCTCTCTCTCTCTCTCTCTCTCTTTTTTTTTTTTTTTGATGAAATGAATTCATGGAAAAGGATTGAATTTCAATCAAGAAAAGTAGTTTTCAACGAAAACTTACTTGCTTTGGATAGGAAATGTGACTTTTAAAATTGGATTCCGATGCTTTACGGATGTAATTTAATCTTCAAACCTGAAAGGGCGATATCTCATCATTTTAGAGTGCTACACAATACATCATGGGTAACATTCAAGCTTGTTTTCAGCGATTTGTTGCCGCGTAGCTTATCGAAAGGTATTAAGTTAATCGCGTTTATTTAAAGTGACAACAGAAGACCTGATAACGTTTCTTAATTGCGCTGAATTGCGCTCTTCCGTGTTCAGTGTGTGTCAGTTTTGGTTTCGCCAGATTGATAAATCAAGGTCGCTGAAGCCGATCTGAAATCAGTTTCTCTATCTGCTTTTGGCTTACACGCTAAATTCGGAAGAGTGTAATATTTAATATTCTTAAAGCGGAAGAGGAGCCATTCTTTTAGAGCGGAATTTTCAATCGAGCAGAGCGGTTTTCAACGAAACGCTCTCGCTTTGGATAGAAAATGTGATCTTTCTAGATGGAATTACGATACTTTATGAATGTAATTTATTCTACAAACTCAAAAGAGCGATTTCTCATGTTTTTAGAGTGGTTCACAAGTCAAGTTTGTATCGAAAGGCGAAGCCATACCGTGAAATTTACTGTGTTTAGTTAAAAATAACACCAGAAAACCTGAAAACTTTTCTCAGAGACAGAAACATAAAAGACGTCAGGAGTTCGATCTTTGGTCTTTACAGTTAGACCGCTAGCTGAGGGGATAAGGCGTTGGATAGCTGGTCGGAAGGTAGCGCTTTCAAATCCCATCCTTTTTTTTATTTTCAACATTTATTGCGTCTTTTCATGTTCAAAATATAAACATTTTATCTGAATTGATGGAAAATTCATGTAAGATAAGCTTATATTTGTCCTTTCCCATCGAAAAGAACTACCACAGATCCCATCGTTTTTCGAGCGGAAATTTCTCCTCTTATCTCCGATGAAAATCCTCTCTAAAAGAGTGGTCTCTCTTTCCGCTCACAAGAGACGACCGCTGAAATCGAGCTGAATTCCACTCTTTGAATGTATGTAGTTTGTAGACCCTAGTCTGAGTTAGAGGCAGAAGAAAAGTAAGGAAAAGAGTACCAAAATTGAGGAGAGAGGGGGGTTTGCTAAAAGTTAATGAGTTTGCTTCATGAAGGAAAAGCAATAAGAGAAGAATGTGTTCTTGGCACATGAAAAACAATTTTGGGACTGTTATTATAACTTGCTTGTCGAACATAAAATGGGTGAAAGTCTTTAAGAGGTGATATATATGTCTTGGAAAAATGTGTGTTTAAATGCACATAATATCAGAACGTTCCTTATGCTACTGATAGTGGACGTACCCCAAATGAAAAATTAGATACTTATCTTAACGACAGTTCTAATAAAAGTATAATAACTTTAAATAATGGTAAATAAAATGTAATTATAGTATATGTAAAGAGTAGCATATGTCGAATGAAAGTCATGTATATTTATCAGTTGCGTTTTCACCAGAAATGTACATTTGACAGTTCTGTTCGAAAAAATTTATGGCTTGTGAACAGTAAAAATAAATAAACAAGAGTTAAGTTGTAAATGTATGGTGTGTGTCGGAACATGCAACAAGGAACGGAAGTAAAAATTTCATGTCTTATTAAAATGTGTGAAAGCAAGTTTTGTGTTGCATATATTTTCGTGGTTTGCAAGATTCTCTCATATATCCTCACTTTTCGTCTACATATATGAAGAATTAAATTATTACCAGCTGCGATGAAGAAACAAACATCATGCATGATACGTATCTCACTGAAAGTCAAGGTCTTCTGTATCCTTAATAATTTACTTAAGCTCTGCGACTTGGTTCAAAATCATCAGACGCTATAAAAAGAATATTAAGTTCCTGTTTATTACGCTGTTTTATTTGGACAGCTAAATAAATGGATCTCCATTTTTATGTATTAAAGGAAATGCGTAATAATTAATACTAAACCAGTGTCTCACAATGTCCCTGTGAATTTTACTTTCAAGTGCGTTTCAGTAAACTTTACAAATGTTACTTTCAAGTGCGTTTCAGTAAACTTTACAAATGTTACTTTCAAGTGCGTTTCAGTAAACTTTACAAATGTTACTTTCAAGTGCGTTTCAGTAAACTTTACAAATTTTACTTTCAGGTGTGTTTCAGTAAACTTTACAAATGTTACTTTCAAGTGCGTTTCAGTAAACTTTACAAAT